>JAJOOR010010504.1:0-39159 GCA_036250505.1 Solanum acaule | reverse complement strand
TTCCCCCCCCCCCCCCCCACCCACCCACACACACACACAACTTCCTCATGTTCAGGATTGAACATTTGATGCGTGAACAATTTAATATAAGGCTAAGAATTGAGACGAGTCTTGCTTTGATACCATTTTAAAGAAATTAATCTTGAGCTTAACTCAATTTCAAAAACTAAATCAAAAGGTAACAATTACCCAAATAAATATTAAAAATATTATTTATTCCTTAAAGAACCGATCTGGACTTTTCACATATACTTAGACAAAGTAAAGTAATTTTTTGGTTTTGAAAAATAGTTCATTATATTTTATGAACTAAATTTACATAAAGCTAGGTGATTATTTGGCTCATAGAAATTGTGATTATTAAAATGTGTTAAGGGGACAATAATCACAAATATAGCCTCCCCTTAAAGTGCAAAAAGGATGGTTAGTCATTACGATAATGAACACTAATCAAGAATATATAATAGGTGATGGATTTCATTATAATTGATCCTAAAGTATAGTATTATATCCAATCTTATTTTTTATTTTTCAGTAATCATCATGTCATTAGTTTGTTCCTTTGATTCAAAATATTAGCTTACAACAAAATTTGTATTGTCAAGTATTTTATCATAGTTACCTTTTTCCTTTTTAATTTTCTTTATAAGTGCGCCATTATTGGGTTTTAATTTTTTTAGGTTTTGATGGGGAGTAGGGCTATAGTTTGTTAAGCCAATAATTAAAGCAAATGATGGGCCTAATTAGTTCTGTTTTGTTCTGTTTGCTTAATCCTTAATACCTTATGATTAGATATTAGTGCAACCTTTTTTTTCATCAAAGCACACAATTTTGTGAACTAAAAAATTAAATAGATATATATCGTTGGCATTTTTTTTTCTCCTTTCATTAACATCACACACTTCGAATGTATGATCTTGATCAACGTTAATTACCTACATTAATGTTCAATTAAACTCTCAATTGTGTTTTCAAAGCAGAAGATGAATGTATGTGTATGTATATTGCGTAGAAATCAACTATATAAGTGTGTGGCCAACTAAATCTAATGTATGTGCTTGACGATCTCCATTGAAACAACGTGAAAAGAAGACATTAATTTATGCATGATCTAGTGCAAATCCCGCTGTAAACTATCAACATCATATGTTCATAGTTTCTATAAATCAAATTAAGTAATATTTCTAACATTTTTTGAAGAATTGAAGTTTTATCCAAATTTATGTCAATACTCTAGTGAAAAAAACATAATAGTACGGTACTATCTGTCAAATGTTTCATTTTCATCAATAAATGACTATATTAGTGTACCCAAATGAAAACTCTATTAATTCCTCTAATTAAACACTTCGAAAATTCCAAAAAAAGTCAATTATTCACATCAAAAATTGTTTTCTAATTTGACAAATGAAAGGGACTTCAAATCTCAAAATCTCAGAAATCCCCAGATAAAAAATGCAAAAAATTTAAACACCAAAATTATTATTTTTTTAAATAAAATAAAAATTACACCTTAAAATTGAGGCACTATTAAATTGAGTTTTGTTATATATTTGACAAACACCAAGTGTGAATTCACTCTTAACAAATTTGAAAGATAAAAAATACTTTTATATTATATTATTTAAAGATCATTTTAAACTTACTCCAAACTTAAGAGACTATTTTTGTCATTTCCTCTAACTCATACTATGAAATTCAAATTTAAAAAATAAAGTCTTGGTGGGTCAATGAGTGGACATTTAAAAAGATTGGGATAGTAACCAAAAGTAGAAATAAATTTTAGACAGGGCTACGCAGCGACCGCAAAGAATGTGGTATAGTAAATGTAACTGCTTTTTTTAATAATTAGAAGTCTCATATTTAAGTTTTGAATATGCAAAAATCCTTTGATAAGAAGTACTTTCTTTAAAATGGTGTCTTACGTGATGCAAATCCAAATTAATCAGATTTTATTATAAATACTGAACATTCAATAAAAAAAAAGTTCCTTCATGAGGAAGGCAAGTATATTAAACAAAGAAATAAATCCTCCACACAATTTTGCTTCTAGCACTATATTTTTTGGAATATCTATTTAGGTGGCCATATTACTATATCATGCGGTATTGAAATTTTAGGTTTCGATTTTTTAAAAATAATTTTGATTTTAATATGATAATCAGTAATTATAATTTATATTTATTTTTATGATAAAGAGATACGACTTTAGCTTTTTAAGAAACGTCTAAATTATAACATACTCATACCTTTACACATGTAAAAAATATTCTTTGTTTATCAATTACACAAAAACCAACATTTATGATTAAAGTAGTCAAATTTCAAATTTAAACAAATAAAATTATATGATTCAATAGTGTTCTTTAACAATGTTGTTGTTAAATTAGGTATTAAGCCGAACTCACACCCCAAAAAATAGTTCAAAGGAAGGAGAATTGTCCAAACCTTATAACGAATTCATCTATTTCATTAACCTCTAACGTGGGACTTTTGTCATTTTTTAACAATAGGTGATTACACATACTACTATTGTTATTAAAGATGGCCAGTAGCTGCAATGACCAGAGACGTGAACAGTTGTGGATTGATGATTGATAGAGATGGAGAGCTAATAATAGGGTCACATTATCTATATAATCTATCTACATCACTAAATAAGTCAGAATATATAGCATCAATTTCGTGTCTATTTCATTGCTATTATAATATTTTTTTTGATATTTTTTCCTCAGTCACTAAATAGAATCAATATAAACATAGAGACAAGTATCATATTTGTGATACTAGTTTTTTTTTCCTCTTAATAATTTGAGATTATATATTAAGTCTAGAATACTTTTAAGAGAATGATTACATAATTAAGATCGGAATGATTAAATGAACAAAGAGAAAAAACCAATCAAATATTATATAACTTATGTTAGCTTCTACGTGGATATTTTTTTCACTAGTTTTTGTTACGAACCTAATCTATATATATATATATATATATATAGATATAGTTTTTATGGTAATTTTAATAAATGAATAACTCCTTTCTAACCATCAACCAAAATACCTCTAATAAATGATTGGATATATTTCTTTAGTAGTTCACTTTAAAATCTAAATAGAATGACAATTTCTTAAAATTTGAAAGTACTTCAATTTAACTTCTTAATTTAGTGAATTTTTATTTATAGTTTTACAAATATTGTAAAAGCACACGATCAAAAATATGGACAACCAAGATAGACATAATAAATTGAAACGAAAGCAACAATATCTATTATTCACTTTTACATATTCTATTATACTCAATTTGGTGAGTAGCCCTTGAAATTAGGGAGTGAAAATGGGATAAGAAAGAGGAAAGACACAAAATTCAAGAAGTGAAAAATATTAGAGCTAGAAAAAGAATGTAATAATGCAATACAGGAACTTTAATGACATTAATACATAGAATGAAAGATGGAAAGAAAGAAAAAGACACTACTTTTTAAAACTATAGGTGCAAGTCTAGACAAAAATATGAATCTAGGTAAGTAGCTGTACAAACATGTGTTATGGTGAAATAATATCGTGGTGAGATTATTTCACACATAATCAGAGGTCTTAAATTTAAATTGTGCTATGAATAAAAAAATATTATTGAAAGGACCATTACTTAACGAGTCCTTGAGTAAATAATTTAAATTTAGTTGAAACTCGAATACGATCTCGAATACTCCTATAGAAAATAAAAAATAAAAATAGGTAGGTATGTGTAATTAGTAGGTGTAGATAACTTTTTCAGATTTCATGTGGCAGTATGCCGCCAGTTAAGGAAGAGCGCCGTACAACATTTATAATGGTCGTCTGCTGCTCTTTTTAAGGTAAAGCTTTTGTTTGCCAAATAATCTAAAAATTTATTTGTCGTAATTTTTTTTAAAAATAATTATTTAAAATTATTTATTGTATTAAGATAAATTAATTACTTTTTTTGTCTTAAAATAATAAAAATTATCACAAAATAAGTAATTCTTTTGAAATTTAATACAAATTTATGCCTTTTCCTAGCTATCTATACTCTTATAATACATCTTCTTAATAGTGTTTAATTTTCAAACAACATTTTACTCCTTAAATAAAGACAGTAGTATTTTGTTTCATTTTATCCTTAGCTATAGTACTTGACTGTTGGAAAACTAAGGTAATTTTAGTTCAAACTTGAGGAATTTATTTATGAGTTTAAAATACAACAATTCATATAAAATCATGGAATTTGAAGTTTGAACAAGGATAGTTTGGGTTGTCTTTATCCAAAGTTTTTCTCCACATTAAAATACAATTAAATATGAATTACCTATTAAAAATGTGACTATATATATACCATTTGTCCCATACAAAATGTGGTCACTTGATATAAATCATAATCACAATTGGGAAGCTTAAGATGTTACATAAGTTTGGGCCTAACACAAAAAGTCCATATATAAAAAATCATGTACAAATTTATTGTTGAATCCACTTAAAGTTCTGTTTGTTTGTTTCATAGGTTTAAAGCCCAATTTGACACAAACTTCTAAATCATAGTAGTGAATCTGTGCTCTTTATAAAAAGTTACTAGCTATTTAACTTTTAAGGTTCATTTTGTAGTAGGGATAAAGAATAACTAATCTCGAAATTAACTTTAGAATTAGTTAATTTCATGTTTGATTGGAATAAAATGGAGTGATAGTTTAGCCAAGTAAATGAAACAATGATAGTTTAGGTACGAACCACGCCAAAAGGTTTAGGTGTGTTTTTGATCATTAACTCCAAACAAAACATAATAAAGGCTACAATAACATAAAAAGTACAGAATCTTCAATCTTTCATCAAATTTAGTAGTCCCAAAATTTCAAAAAAATCAACCCCAGAATGATATATACAGGGAATACATATAACTCAATGTCGTAAGAAAGTGGAATACAATCTGCCTATGGCCTATATAACAAAGCAAAATTTTCTAAATCATTTGTATCAGATTGACAAAATATGATATCCCAAGCCAAACTAGCTGCAAAATAACTTGCTTATTCATCAATGCAAAGAGTAACTATATCAACAAAACCGAAGCGATAGATGCAACTGTTATGATCAACCAGCCATAGCCACCACCAAAAATCGAAATAGCTGTTTTACACAGAAGAGAGAAATGCAATTAATACAAAATTTGGGGTCGATTAGTTAACTTGTAGTCTTGCATATTGTGATAAAGATTAGTCATATACAAGCACAGCTAGGTACTTTCAATATGCTTTGTAACGGAAACACGAGTATTTGAGAGTATGAAAGAAAGGGTAAGTAAATGGCCACATTCAGAGAGTTATGCTTACCTATACTTTTGCTGTCATCAGACAAACTCGAAGGCGGAGAAGATGTCTTGTTCGTTAGATCAAAACCTAGCTGAGCACAATCCATTCCGAGAGCACCTATTATATTTATCAAGACGGTGGTCACAAATCAATTTTTCCTAAACAAAGACTTCAGTACTCATTCATAACAACTATATGACTCACTTCTACTCCTTCCGTTTCAATTTATTTGTCTTACTTTCCTTTCCGTCTAATACAAAACTCTTTCCTTTGTAGGCAACACTTTAATTGCAACTTTTCACATGACATGTTTAAAACCACAAGAATAAAAGAACATTTTGTACATTCTACATATCTTAAGTTTAAGACTACAAGATTCAAAAGTCTTCTTTACTTTTTCAAACTACGTATCAAGTTAAAACCAGACAAACGAATTAAAACGGTGGAAGAATAGCATAGTTCTTACATTCTTTGAAGCAAGGGAAACCAGTTTGATTGAGTATATTGTAGTAACCCTCTTGGCAAGTACAAGAATGTGTGAAGGGAGAGGTCTTATTGCACGAGCCTCCTCCACAATCAGCCCAATGACACGCTGAAAGATCACAATTCACAACAAAAAAGAAACAACATCTTCAATAACTATTCCTGATAACGAAAAGTGTAGCATAACTTAAGGAATAGCAAATTGTTATTACGTTCAAAGAACGATGTATTAGAGCGTCTATTAGGGGCTGGAGCAGGAGGAGCCTCCTCTCCACAGGAGAAATTTACAGTACCTGCAGAGAGAAAACATCAATATCAAGAAAATGACTACAAACTATAATGAATGAAACGGAAAAGACGATGATCGTTTAGTTGGGTAACCATTTCAATCAAGCTAAAAGATATAACTGGAACAAGTCTAAATGAAAATGATAGTTTCATTATAAAAACAATTACTTGCTAGAGTTTGTTTTCTATGTGGAGCATGTTGATTATAGCTTTCTGAATCAATCAATTTTATTAGGCTAAGCAAATTTGTGTGAACAAAATACATCACAAGTCAAAGAAGTTGAAAAAAACACGATTTACATTTAATAGATTATTGTTCTAAGTGTCGTTTTTGATACAACGCGTATGAACTTTCACTATCACAGAAGTGCAACTCTTGCCCTTGGAAATCAAATACTTCAGGGATAACATGAGAAGAAAGAAACAACGGAAATGAAAAACAGAACATCATCCAACATATCAAGAACTACCATTAGATTTTTTGCTCATAACGAATATATTAATAACTGTAAATTTTAATCAGAATTCATAATCAATCCATGTAAAATTTTCATATTGAACTTCTTATTTCCAAAATCACTTTGAAACATGCCAATTCAGAGTCTTGCTATGTGCAAATAGGTTTTAAATTGATGAGAAGAACATTCAAAAATAAAATTGAACAAAAGAAGCAGAGGTAGATTTGTCTACTCATTTAAAGGGGTTATAAAAGAACAAAGAACACAAAAATCCAACAAACGAAACAAAGAAGTTGATTATACTATTCTAACGTTTGGCCATAGATTTTGAAAAATCTATCTTCAAATACTTGTTAGATCATAAAATTTGATCAGTTAAAAAATCCAATCTTCAAAAAATTTCAAGTTTCACAGTTTTTATTTTTATTTTTGAAACTTAACTCGAAAAAACTTGAAATTCCAAAAATCACAACTTCGAAAACTCAAATTTTCAAATTTCAAGTTTCAACTTCAAAATTTATGGCGAAATGGGAGCTAAAAAGTATACCAATATATGACAGTGTGCTTTGTAACATGTTATACTAAGGTCATACCTTACTTTTAGGTAACTAATTCACACTTACAACAAGTAATTACATCAGATAAACATATAGAGAAATTCTACTACATATCTAGAAATGCATCGAATCCAATTATTATTGTATGTTAACTCGAGATCGTTGTAAGAACAGTACTTACAATTGGGAACTACACAAGGAAGAAACTTCCAAAAATTATCATTTTCTGAACTAGTTTGCTTCCAGCCAGCATCACATTCACACGCGAAACCAAAAGTAGCATTTGAAGAAGCTTTACAACTCCCTTTACCACAATTCACTTCTTCACACACATTATCTGTAAAAACAAAAACAAAAAAAAAAACAGTAAAATCTCCATCAAAATTGAATCTTTAACAAAACCCAATTCAAAAAATCAAACAAAAAGGGAAAATAAGAAAACCCCATTTGATAAAAATCAAAACTTTGACTAAAATACTGAGTTTGGGGTTAAAATTAGGAATTACCAAAAATGGGGGAGAAGATAGGGGGCAGAGCATTGTTTGCAGAGGACAATATTGGTAGAAGAAAAAGAAGATTTAGAGAGAAAATTGTAATGATATGAGTTGAAGCCATAGCTGAAATCAAGAATCAGCTCGATTTTGATGGGTTTTTGTGTGAGATTTTTGGGTATTAAATGGGTGAAGATGGAGGGTATTCTTTTTTCAAATGGAAGTTTCTGAAGACGTGGGAAATTAGAAAAATACTAATGTGGTCATATGTGGAAATCCTAGGAGAAAGATGACTCATGATTTTCTTCGCTAACTAATAATCAAACGCCTCGGATTCGAAATATAGATACCATATTTTTCCCAAGCACTTTCTTTGTGTGATTCAAATTATTTGAGCTTCAATCTAGATGTCAGACTCAAGATTGAAAAAATCAGACAGTAAGGACGGTTTGTCTTAAAAGGTAGTAATTATTTGGTTATTAGTTTTTAAAAATAAAAATTAATTCTTAATTATTGTTTTTACTAATTAAATTTATGTTTCGTGAGAAATAAGTGGAGTATTTTAGAGGTGAAGGCATAATTTGTGGGATAATAATATAGTAGAAAAATATAAATTTATTTTTCAGATCAGCCTAACCGTTACATATTCCAACCTCAATAAATACATACAGGTGCGGCATGTTTATATTAAATTAAGAGAAATTAATATACTTACTCTAGTTTAATATAAATGTATTGTTAATACATTTTTAAAGGCTCAAAATAAATGAATTTAATTTGATTTTAGAAACCAAGGAAGAACTATTTTTTTTATCCTATTACCCTTAGTTTATTATGAATGAGTTAATGTTTTTGAAAAATCTAAAGAGTAAATATGTATAAGAATCTATTAATTAATAGGGATAAAATGGTAAACGCACTATACCAATCATTGTTTTCTTAATTATTTTTTTCTAAAATTACCTTTCATTTTTGAAATATTTTTCTAACTATTTTTAAATCTCAAACAATCTTTGTTTGATATATGGTAAAATTATATAAATACACAACTTACTCTATCATATTCTCTAAAAAAATTTACCATTTGAAAAAATTACGAAAATTCATACTCTCGGGTGCATCACATTACGCGATGTACGGGATATATACGATGTATCGAGACGTTGACTGATATATCAAAAATCGAGAGTCAATGTATCGAGACGTTGAGTGATGTATCTAAAATCGAAACGTGATGTATTGAGACGTTTTAGTATGTATCTAGATTCCATTAAATTTAAGAAGTTTTTATAATTTTAAAAAAATAGGTATAATATAATTAGCTCTTACCACTATTAAATTAGTAATAAAATTCTCATACTAATATTTTGTGCCTCAGCTTACGTGCAATTGTGAAGTTGCCTTTTGACTTTGGACTACTTGCCTTAACTTACGTGCTACAGTTCCAAATACCACTACTTTTTTTGTTTTGTTTTTGAAATTTTGATCTAATTATATTTCATCTTTATATTTAAATAAATAAATTTTGTGTATTGATAGCGTAAAAAGAGTTATATTATCAAACTATTTAAAAATTAGTTAAGGGTAATTCTTCTCTATACAAACGTTAATTGGTAATCTTAAGGGTCAAATTACATTGATAGATTGAAAAATTATTTAATAAAAAGATGAAGTTTATTTCATTTTAGTTTGCTTAGAATGAATGACATGTTTATATATTTGAAAATAATTTTATTTTGGAAACAACTAACCACTAACAAATTGACAGTGACAAAAAAATGGATTTTTTTTTGACAAATTTAGAACTAAAATTGCTCACATAATACATGTTTAATTGAATATTTTCGACCTTACTACTAAATATAAAGGGTTATTTTGTCATGTTCAAGTCTTTGTATGTGAGATTTGTTATTACTTTTTTGATAGGAATTAGTTTGTAACCTTTTAGTTTTTTAGATAGTTGAAAATTCTTCTAGGCATTCATATTCCATAGTACTCGTCAAGATTTTAATTTATATGTGATTATTGTGTCGTAAGACTGATCGAGTTAGTGCTATTGATGATATTTTAAACGGGAAGCCAGAGATTGATTTCTTCTGTCAATGTCTTTTCAATTGAGCTCGTAGCACCAAACTTACTTAATAATTTACAAGTTATTGTATTAGAGTGAATCTAGCTAGCACATGTCCGAACAATAGTGGTTGTTGATGTAAATTTGAACAAAATTTATACTTATCACGTGCCACATACCGACCAATTCGTTGAGCTCACCTAATAAATATATATTGACTTTTTAACCATACTGTTAGATTTTCCCCTTTTTTATTTGGAATAAGTAATAAATGGGGTGTAAATTTGTGGTGGTTTGGTATGTTGGAAAATATGTTTTGAAAAATACAACTTATTTCTAGTATTTAGTAAGTATGTAATTTAAAAAATATTATCTTAAAAAATATTAATATATAATTTAAATAAATACTATGACTAGTAATAAATATGATGGGTGGAGGTCGTAATAGAGTGGTGTGAATGTTCGAAAGTGGCTTGGGTTGGGAAGGAGATCATCAATTTGAAATGTAATTTATGAAACTTGTTTTCTGTACTAAAAAAAAATAAAAATTCTGATTTTTAAAACTTTCACCTATAGAAAATATTTTGATCAGACAAACATATATATATATATATAAAAAAACTAGAATACATTTATCTTTTAAAAGAATTCTCTCTCTATGAAAATGTTTTTCTCTATATCATTCCCAACGAGATTAATTTTTTTCTCCTTTTGCTGCCCATAGTTGTGATTAATGAAAGGCAGCACTTCATAAATTAGGTAGAGGTAGCTGACATAATTGTTACCATATGGTGGGCACTATTTGACTTTTATTGATTCATAAATAAATATACATACCTCTTCATGCAAACCATTTGGCCTACTCAAGCACAAAATTTAATTATCTAACTTCCTCCTACTTCCACATTCATACATCACCATTCAATTTCATATACATTATTTCTTCAATATCATAATTATCACTCTCATAAATTAGATGTGCAAATGTTAAAGTTTACTTTTGATCATTGATTTTAAACTTGATATTTGAAAAGCTTTGAGTTTTAAAGTTATGTTTTTTAGAATCTGAAATTGTGTTTCGATCTATATTTCAAAATTTATAATCACTCTGATATTTGAATATAAACTTTTAAAATATAATTCAAAATCTAAGGTCAAATGATAACTAATTTTCGGACCTTTTTTATAGTCGAAAGTGTTTTCCTCGGAAGACTTTTAATTAATACTTCCTCTGTCTCTAATTACTTGCCCACTTTTTCTTTTTTAGTTGTTCCTAATTACTTGTCCATAAGGACAAAAAAAAATCTCAAACAGAAAAGTATGAGTAATGATTCATTAATTACCTCTCTTAATTTTGTAAGTAGCTATGGGAATAAGCTTGTTTCTTTCCAAGCCTATCCCCAAACTTTATAGAACTAGCGCTTCACGTTTTTTTATTTTATCTTTATATTATATTTTCAAATTAATGACCTATATGAGTATATTTTTAAATTAACGGCTAATATTAGATAAAATTGTCATTTACCAAAAAACTGAACTTTAATTTTATATAGTAATTAATAAATCGGTACTAGAAATCTAGATCATGTCTATTTTCTAGTCGTTACTCGTTAGCGGATTTTTGACGTATTCTCGTGATCACATTAATTATTTATAGATATGGTCAAGAGATTATTTAACCCACTTAGTTAGACAAAATGAGTATTTTTCTAACTAAATGACAAATTTTAATTCCTCCAAAATTCTAGAAGTATTTTCTTTTGGAATAATTAAATCAGTGTATTTTACATGTACCTTGTTATATTTAATTTTTAAATTAAAAATGAGATGCACGTCTATCTACGAAATCTAGATGACTAAGACTCCAAATATTCTGCAATAAGTCTTCATGGGTGCAGTTGAAAATTGTATAAATAGAAAATTCAGGTTTTTCGTCGTATACATAAATATGCTTTATAACTTGGGCTTTAGTTGACATCATATGTGGCATAATACGTGGCAATTCACATGACATACACTCGAATTGATTTGTATTTTCTCAATTAGAATGTATATGTATAATGTTTAAGTGTCTAGTGCACGTTCGAAATTGGGGTACATATATACCAGTTAGAACCAAGTTGAAGGATACGTTTATATATTGTGCCAATATTGTATATATTTTCCTATAGATCGACTCCTCCCGAACCCAACTACACAAAAAAACAGGAGCTTATATATAACAAAAACAAAATAAATTCTTTGTTAGGCCTAACAATTTTCTTGTTAATTTTCTGAGTTTGTTGGGCCTTTCGAAGACAATTGATTTGGTCCAGTTATTACGGCCCATAGTGGACAGCCCAGATCCACTACAGTGAGTGTCCATCAGTTTTCTTTTTTTTTTTCCTGGTAAGTTGCATATTTGACCGTCAAAATTATTATAATCATTACCTAATATATAAAAACTATACACTATTATATTTATACATTAGAAATATTTGTTTTATTTATATATAAAAAATATATTATTTTTTTAACTATTATTTTAACGAGAGACTATCTATGCTGATTTTTCATACTACAGTAAAACCTCACTAAATTAATACTCTGTTAATTAATAACCTCTCTAAGATAATATTTTTCTCCAGTCCCGACTTGGGCCAATGGAAAAAATCACTCATTTCGATAAGATAATAAGATAATATATTTTTAGAAGAACCCTATATAAATATATGGTCCTATTAATATTATAAATTAATAATTCGTTAAATGTACAAATATATCTAAGAAAATTTAGTGAAATGATTCTATTTTTTGTTAAAATTTAAATTTTGTTGAAGCTCATCTCTAACTTTTCTTCTTGCATCCAAAAGTTTCGGTGTTGTCTTTTCGAACTACACCATAAAGTTGTGAAGATTTCTAAATGTGATAAGTGTTTCCTTATCCGTAACTGGTTCCAAAGGTATTGTATGGATCCGGCTCCCCTCCATTACTTCTTCCCTCCATTTCGTCAAGTGCACGTTTAGATTAGAGACATGTGTGACATTTAAAGTTTAAAGGTCAAGATTATATTATATTAACAAATATCATAACCATAGTTAAGTCAACTAACTTTAGAAAACTATTCTCCAAATTTGGTAAGAATTACAATATATTCCATACAAAATTTGATATTTATTGCAATATCTTTATTCTCATCTTATATTTTTAATTTACAATTTAGTATTTAAATACAAAAATATAATATGAAATTAATGATTATAACTCAAAAGTCACTCAACTATTAATATTTTACTTAGAAAGTCACTCAACTATTGATATTTCACTTAAAAAGTCACCCAATCAATTTAAATATTTTTTTTCATTAAATTTTGTTGAAATCTAATTTTATTTTAAACTATTTTTATAAAAAATAAGAAGATATCTATTTTATTTATCTTACTAATCCACTCCAATTATTTAATTATATTTTTATTTTGAAAAACATACTATATAAATAGCAAAAAATCATTTTCCGTTCTAACAATTGTTTAGTAGAATTAAATAAGCTGAAAAATGATCCCAAAAAAGGGAGAACATTGGAATTGATCAGAAGTAATCAAAAGAACTCAGAATAACAATCTTTTATCATTTAAAAATAATTGATTTAAAACTAAAAATTTACAATTTAAATACAAAAATATAATATGAAATTAATGATATTAATAAATATCAAATTTTGTATAGAATATATTGTAATCCTTAGCCAAATTTGGAGAGTAGTTTTCTAAAATTAGTTGATTTAACTATGGTTATGATATTTGTTCATAACTTCATATGATATAATCTTGACCTTTAAATTTTAAATATGACACATGTCTCTAATCTAGACGTGCACTTGACGAAATGGAGGGAAGGGGTAATGGAAGGGAGCCGGATCCGTATTGTATCTTCTTCTACTTTATCATTAACATTATTTTTTTCAATGGTATCCATAGTTTCTTCTAATTAAGCTTTGGACCTCTGAACATGATTTATTTTCACCCATCCAATAGGTTATTAATGTCCATTTTACTGCGGTAACCGAGATCATTAATCATGACCTCAAGTTCATGAATGACGTTTTCACAAGCAGATTCATTTTTATTCTCTGAGATTTCATCCTCAAAGAATTTTGCGGTGTTGGAACACTCTTTAAATTAAAAAATATTAATTTATTAATTAAATAATATCTCTATAAAATAATAATATTTCATGATACCACCTATATTAATTTAGTTGGTTTTAATGTATATTACCAAAAGAAAATGTTACAACAATGATAAAACTTGGGTAGTTAAAAATAAAATAAAAAATCCACTTTATACGATAACTACCCATAGGGGGCAAGCATCATTTAGTGCATGAATAATATCCCACATGATCCGTTCGTTTACATAAAACATGATGCAATGCAACACTTGATATCCCATTCTTTCTCGTAAAATTGTTAGCATGGATGAATCTAGAGTATCATTCTGAATTCATATAAATCAATAATTAGAAATCTATAAATTTTAGATTCAAAATTTCCGATGTTAATAATGTATATCTATCAACACAATACAAATTAATAGAAACAATACCAACACTACTTACGTAAAGGGAACACGATGTCGTGATTTTACGCTAGAAGAAAATGGTGAATTACATGGAGATTTTCCTGGGGATTAGTATGAAAATTTACAGGAAAACAAGTTTTCTGCGAATTTTCATACTAATCCCTAGAAAAATCCCCATGTAATTCACACTTTTCCTGTAGTGTTATTTGATGAGAAATAAATCTGGTATCTCTTCATTTAAATATCTTTGTCATATACACAAATAAAGACAAAAATAAATTTAATGGGGTGGGATTGTTTGGATTATAATAGAGCCAATTCAAGATAACGACCAAAAAAAAAAGGGGACAAAAACAACAGTTACGATCAAAGGAACAAATGCATGTGGTTTTGTGTTCAACAATAATTTTGACTATGAATATATATAGACAAATAATTCGTAAGGCTTAATTATTTATTTATACACCGTACACGCCCAAAAATTAAAGTGGCAACTAGCAATTTTTTTTTTATACTTATACTCTAATAAATACATGTGGTTAGTTCAGAACCAGACAATCCAAGAATATCAATCTATATATTCCCTATTATTAATTACTCGTTTACGTGTGTTCGATACAAAGAAAAATGGTTTCAAGTTGATTTCTTACTTATTTTTTAGTGTTTCAGCAAGTATGTGAAAAAAATAGTATTTCAATAAACATTGATATATAATTTAGTTAACTATTATACGAACGTGAAAAAATCGACAGAGAATGGGTTGGAGGTGGGATGGTTAAGGAGTGGGGATCGGGGGGTTTTGATGGATAGATAAGAGCTAATAACTTGAAGTATCATATATTAAATATTTTTCAAAAAATATTTTCCTCTCTAAGCAAGATACCCTAGAGGGGTATGGACTGGTGCCCACATGATTTGATAGTTGATACGTATCATATACATACACTTCATATAAATATTTTATTTTTGCCATATTGGCCTTGATATTTAAAAAATAAAAATATATTTGGAGAAAATATTTTCCAGATAAAAAGAAAGAAAAAAAAGATGAAGGAGTACATACATGAAAGTGGCTTTCACAATGATTTTCTATAAAAAAAATCCATAATTTGCAATTTTCTTAATTTAGGTGGTTGACTCTAGTCAACTCAAATTTTCACTTGTCAATTTCACACCTAGTTTCTTCATGGAGTTGAAAATCTTTATTACGATATCTCATACAACTAATACTAATCGTATGAGATTTTTCTTATTTAAGAAAAAAGTGGATCCATTATTTATAGACCTAATCGTAAAAGATTTGAGTCGACTTTTTATGAGATAATTAGTAGTCGTGTGAGACACAAAGTTAAATATAATTTGTAATTGTGTTTTTTTTTCTTTTATTCTAAGCTCTCATCTTATTGCTCTGTTTGTGACTCGGATCTGAGCAACTCACTCTTGTTGACTTGTGATATTCTAAAATTACAACAAGAATAAATAAAATTCCTTGATTAATCAAATCAAAAGGTTAAACACAAAATGAAAAATTAAAGAAAGAAGGCCAAGAAATAGCTATAGTGATTCATCAAATCAAACACACTAGAGGTTAAGGGGAACATGTTAAACAATACATGTGATTGCCAACTAATCACTTATCATTAACTAAATTATATTCCATTAATGGAACATCAAATGTTAACCATATGCTATTTGTCTTCATGGAGTTGGACCCTTATTAATCAATGTTCATGCACCAACTAATTAATTACTACTTTTAACAAAAAGCCAACTCAACCTCTAATCCATTAATGACCACTCCTAATATCCAACTAAACTTATCTTTCTTCATCCCTAGTTACTTTTTGGGTTCAAAATAATTGATGTTTTAGATTTGGGCATATGGATTAGGAGTATTTAAAACGTGAAATTATGTTTGGCCATAAATAAAAAATGAAGTTATTTTAAAATTATTATAAGTAATTTGAAGAGAAAAAAAATGAAAACAAAATTGAATTGTGAAATTTTCCAACCAAACATGATTTTCGAAATTTAACTCTAGAAAAAATTAAAAAATATTCATGACTAACGCCCACTAATTAAGAGTGTCAATATATCCAAGTTTTTGAATGTAAAGTTATGACACTGAATTCTCATTTATTTTTCTCTAAGAAATAAAATAAATATATGGACACCCTTAGTAAGTACATATGTAAAAAGTACTACTCATAAATTTCATTTTTTTTTAATCATTAAATAAGACAAGGAATAAGTGATCTATATAATCATACCCTCTCCGTCCATTTTTAATTGTCATGTTATGTTTTTCGAAAGTCAATTTGACTAATTGCAAAGTTAAATTAGATTACATTAATTCAACATTTTAAACAAAAAAGTTAAATATTCAAAAACTATACGAAAAGTACTATAAATTGCAATATTTTGCATATCAATATATGAAAAAATGCATTGTAAAATAGTAGTCTAAGTTCTTATAGTTTGACTCTAAAATAGGAAACCATGACAATTAAAAGTGGACAGAGGAGTAATAACTGAAGAAGAAGAAACTTCTTATGTCTCGAATTCGAATCCCTTTGGCCCCTGGATATGGAATCGTCTTTGTCTCTAGCGTTTTATCCCTTAATGTGGGATTTTCCGATGCAAATATAGATTTAATCAGGCTCTAATATCAAGGAGTAATAACTGGAGAGGAAGAAACTTCTTATGTCTCGAATTCGAATCCCTCTAGCCCCTGGATATGAAATCGTCTTTGTTAGAGAGCATTTTATCCCTTAATGTGGGATTTTCCGATGCAAATCTAGATTTAGTTAGGCTCTAATATCAATGAGTAATAACTGAAGAAGAAGAAGAAACTTCTTATGTCTCAAATTCGAATCCCTCTGGCCCCTGGATATGAAATTGTCTTTGTTAGAGAGCGTTTTATCCCTTAATGTGGAATTTTCCGATGCAAATCTTGATTTAATCAGGCTCTAATATCAAAAAACAAATATTTCAATTCATTTTTATAAATTAAGAAAGTTCTGTTATTTTTTACTTATACTATTCTTAATATTAAATAGTAAATACTAAATACATCAAAGTAATAGTGATCAAATATAAACTTTCTAAATATCAATAATAAAATTAGTACAGAAAAACATTTTCTAATTAATTTTTTCTTAAAAAATAGTATATCAAATGAACATGAGCCAAATAATATAAAACGTTCGGAGTAAAAATACATTAACAGATGGAGCAAGAATTAATAATTGAACACCTAATATATTCATGTCATCTGTCGCTGTGTTGAACAAGTCTATTTCCAAACATTAATGTAAATGTCTGCCGACCGACTGCTATATCCTTATTACCATAATAAATTTTAAACTACTCAATTAAAACTTCCCTGGCACATTATTAATTTCTTTGTACTATTTTCAATTTTTCTGATATATAGAATACTTTATATATATATGCTAAGTAATCAATGTATTATTACTTTTAAGAATAGTTAATTAATAATGAGAGTAAAATTAAAAGAGAAAACCTAATTATATCTTAATTTTGGATTAATTTTGTTTAATAAGCACGATAATTAAAATGAATGGAACGAATAGAGTATTTGGATGGTGTTTTGAAGTGTATATAAAAGTGACACCTACCTTGGATCATGAAGCATGGGGTGAAAATGATAGTGGTAGTATTCAATCCCAACATCTGGAAAAGGATGACACATGGGGCACCCCTCCCAAGAGGTCCATACCCTAATTATGTAAGTCCCTATGCACCCCCACCCCATCCCACTCCCCTCCCCTCCCCTTGCCTTTCAAAAACCAAATGGTTAAAATATCATGGAGTTATCGACATGAGTTATGGTGTAGTGATGAGATTGATTTGCTTTTAATAAGAAGTTTTGAATTTGAATCTTGAGTACGGAGAAAATTATGTTGGAAAGCATTATTCTTTAATGGGCCCTGCAGTGTGTGATTCGAATTTAATAGTGCTACTAGCAAGCATCACACACCGGGTGTAAAACCAAAACAAAACTTCAAAAATATCATGGAGTCGACTTAACTATGATGAAGAAAAAAAAATGTTCTTATTTTATATACAATTACTTGTTCTAGGTAACTATAATTTGATAGCGTAAAATTCTAATTTCGCCATCGAATAGAAGTGGAATGGGATGAGTTAAAAGATGAAAAGAAGCATAATATCACTTGTGAAACTTATTTTCTCGACTGTTGCCAGAAAAAAGTATTTTTTTCTATATAAACCATACCTTGTTTGTGCACAAAGAAACTCAGATAGAGCCAACTTCACCAATCAACACAACCTAGTGGCACCTAACACTTCCAATCTTGACTAGGAGTACTTTACAAGGATTTTGCATGTTCATTGACTTTTTTTCCACATGGGCTTTTCATAAAATAACTATAGGCATCAGAAAAGGTGAATAAACAAATTGAAGTTACCAAATTATCCTGATCTAAACCCCTAATAATGGGTGCAATTTTATAAAAAATGGTAAAAAGTTGGTGATAGAAAAAAGGAAGATCCACCAATGAGTAAAGAATCCAATTCCATAATCTCCCCACAAGTTTACAACTTGGCTTTAATAGGGTAGTTTCCTTGCTATTTCTTTTCTTCACATGACCTATATTCCTCCAAAAAAAAAAAAATTAATTTTTTTAGACAATCAAGACAATAACTTGATCATGTTAGTTTATTCTTTTTATATAAGTGGTAAATACAGCAAAGCATAAAGAATAGAATGCAGTAGTAGTTAACACCTAGGCATGTATATTCTTCGTATCAAAATAAGTGTTGCTTTAATTCATTTCACGCTCAATAAAAAATACCATTTTAGCTAAAGCGACACTATATTTTGGGACAGAGGGGTAGTACATTGAATTCTTGATTCAATAAAAAAGGCCAAACTGGTATTCAAAGCTGCTAATCATTCATTGAAGTAAGATATAGACATATCAATAGATAGAAGTTAAAAATATATACAACATCTTCCAATATCCAAGCAAATCATTTGCTTCTTTCTATCTATACATCTACTTAGTTACATTTCTTCATTTGCTCTTTTCATAATGCATTTGCTAGCTTAAAAGATTGTCAAGAAGGATGGGGAAAACAGGAAGGTGGATAAAGAACTTGTTGATAGGGAAAAAAGATAAAGAGAAAGACAAATTAGAAGGAGAGAAGATTCAAAACTCTATTACTAACAATGAACATCAACCAACAACACCAATTTCAGTCCCTTCAACAACTCCTAAAGATAAGAAGAGGTGGAGTTTCAGGAGGTCATCAGCCACCCCACCAGGTCAGAAGGATTTGAGTGGCACCGATTTCGTTGCCACCACAGCGAAACAAGAACTTCTTGAGTCAGACAATGACCATAAGAAGCATGCCTTAGCTGTGGCTGCTGCAACGGCTGCAGCTGCATCAGCAGCTGCAGCCGCTGCCAAGGCTGCAGCAGCAGCGATCCAACTCACTGCTGCTGCTAGAGCCTATGCACTCGAAGAGGATGCAGCAGCCAAGATTCAAGCAGTTTTCCGCGGTTATTTGGTAATATGCAGATTTCAAGTTGATTTCTCAGATGGTCACTCAACTAATAATCATTATTTCAGAAAGTCAAAAGTGACTTTCATGACCATCTGAAAAATCAACTCGACTAGTTTTATAATTAATCATCACAATTCTTTCTGATTATGTTCCAAGATTACATTTTTATCCAACTGTTGCATTGGTAACCTATGCAGGCAAGAAAAGCCTTGAATGCACTAAAAGGACTAGTGAAGTTGCAGGCCTTAGTAAGAGGACATTTAGTGAGAAAACAAGCTGTTGCAACTCTCAGATGTATGCAAGCATTAGTGACTGTTCAAGCTCGAGCTCGAGCCCAACGAATACGAATGGCTGAAGATGAAAATCCCAACAATCCAAGACAATCTGTTCACAGAAAATCTACTCAGGACAACAAATTTAGACACTCATATCAAGTATGTCTCACATTTTCATTTTCCTTCCATCAAAATTTCTATAATGTTTCATACACAATATAATTTGATGCACAATTTCATGTTATATGACTAAACCAGAGGAATCTTAGTAGCTCAGTTGGTTGTCTATCTGACCCGTAAAAACCCTTTTGTCTAACCATTAGGATTATGAAGAGGACATCAAGATTGTGGAAATGGATTTAGGAGAATCAAAAGGCAACACAAAGAGTAGAAATTGCTATTCAAACCAAGGCCAAACAGAGAGAACAGAACATCGAGTTTCAACACACAACGTGTATACAAATCAAGAACATCATCAACACATAATCTCTCCAGTACCATCAGCTATAACAGATCAAAGTCCAAAAGCCTACAGTGGACACTTTGAGGACTACACATCATATCCCACAACACAAAGCAGTCCACAATACTATAACAACGCAATGTCAAAACCTGATCCATCAAGAATCCCATACTCATCATATGCTCATTCAGAGTATGCAGAACCTGAATCCCTTTACAATGAGTATCCATTTTATCCAAGTTACATGGCGAATACTAAGTCATCGATGGCTAAAGCACGATCTCACAGTGCACCAAAGCAACGTCCTGATCAAACATCATTTGAGAGACAACCAAGTAGACGAAGACCATCAATAGAAGGACGAAACGTCCCAAGAGCTGTGAAAATGCAGAGATCATCTTCACATGTTGGATCAACAGCTCAAAATTATCAGTATCCTTGGTCAATCAAGCTTGATAAATCAAATATATCAATCAAAGATAGTGAATGTGGATCAAATTGTAGTGTCTTTACTACTCACACTAATTACTGCAGATCACTTTTTGGTTTCGACGTAAGTGCAATACTGCAACTACGTCAGTCAGTGTATATAAGTTAAATCCAGGGTATATAATCGCGTAAATGATTTTAACATAAAGTCTTCTTTTTTTATTTATTTCAGGTTCAAGAACATAGGTACTAACAAAGGATGGATCAGCAGAGCAATCTTCAGTTTCATGTCAAGTAATTTTGACAAATTTGTATTTCTAGTACTGAAAGTTCTTTGTATGTAGAGAGTAGAGTTCATTTTGTTTGTTTAATAATCTACTTTTTAATTTATTTTAATTTAGTTGTTTTGCTTCTATGTGTTTTTATGGTGTTTTTTTAACTGTAATGAAAAAGTTGTTCATACTCAATTTACTTCTTTTTTTTTTGGTGTGGTGAAGATTGGACTACTATTATTTTTAATTCCTTTGATGAAGGTGTTTTTTTTTTTTTTAAAATTCAAATAGTATATAATTTTATTGATTTGATGTAAATATATGAAAAATTTGATTACTTTCGTACAAGTACTTTTGCTAAAGTGACAGTTTTTTTTTCTCATCGAGTGTTCTGTATCAGTTTTGAGGTCTTGACTAATGTGAGTTCGCACTGTATACTCCACCCTATTAAAGGGAAATGTGTTTCTTACGTATTTAAGAGGTCATTAAATTGTCTGGGACGGTTATATACTAAAAGGTTGTCTAAAAAGAAATAATTGGTGAAAATGAAAATATGATTGTTTCCGGATATAAAATGAAGCGAGACTAAAATGAACCCCAATCCTCCTATGGAAAAATCTTCAAGATCGAAAGTCAAGAGTATTATCCATGGAGCAAAATTTATTTGTCCATAGGGCAACTGAAATAAAAAAATCAAGAGCACTCATTTTCAAGGTCATTATTGTAAATCATCCCTCTTATAGAGTGGGCTACAGAGCACTTTGGGCTTTATTGAAAGAGCAAAACAACACAAATGGCACTAATTGAGAGTCTAATTACGCGACTTCATTTTTCGTTTTTGAAATTATCTTCTGTACCACATTTACTTTGCCGGATACATGTATCTGGCGCACTCAGATACATGTACATGCAAGTTAAATTATGTGTAATTTCTTTCAGATACACTATATATGTAGGCGTGATTCGTATGTATATGGGATACACTGACTCCCTCACTTGCCTCTCTCCTCTCTCCTCACTCTCTCGTCGCTATCCCAATGTATATATATTTTAGAAAGTATCTAGTATCAAAAGATGCATGCTGACTCTTTTCTCGCCTCTCTCTTTCGCTGGCTCACGTCACTCCCTATGTATATGTATTTAAGAATGTATTTGGTATCAAAGATACATGTGTCTAGTATCTGACTTGAAATTTGAAGGAGTGGTTATCTGACTTAAAATTTGATATGAAATTATTCATTAGTGAGATAATATATAATTTTTTCAAACTATAGAATGAATTAGTATTTATGGTAGGAATGTTTATATAATAAGATAATAATGAAAAAATTACTGAAATACACTTCTTATGTTTCCCTTATTTCCAATATCCCTTTCTATTTCTAAAAACCTCTAAAATCTTTTTTTTTTAATGTATCCGAGCTACATATTAATGTATCCGAGCCAGTATTTAATGTATCCGAGCTACATATTATGTATCCGAGATAGTTTTTAATGTATTCGAGCTACATATTATGTATCCGAGCTAGTTTTTAATGTATCCGAGCTACATATTATGTATTCAATTTATGTTATAATGTATCCGAGATACTCTTTAATGTATCCGAGCTACATATTATGTATCCGATTTGTGTTACTTTTTAAGGGATTAATGTAATTACAAACTAAAGAGGGATAAATTGTAATTTTATATTAAAACTATGTGATTCCTAAATTTTTGGGGAAATTACTGAAATACACGTCTTATGTTTTCCTTATTTCCAATATCCCCTTCTATTTCTAAAAACCTCTAAAATCTCTTATTTCTTTAATGTATTCGAGCTACAAATTAATGTATCCGAACCAGTATTTAATGTACCCGAGCTACATATTATGTATCCGATTTATTTTATAATGTATCCGAGCTAGTTTTTAATGTATCCGAGCTACATATTATGTATCCGATTTATGTTATAATGTATACAAGATACTCTTTAATGTATCCGAGCTACATATTATGTATCCGGTTTGTGTTACTTTTTAAGGGATTAATGTAAGTACAAACTAAAGAGGGATAGATTGTAATTTCATATTAAAACTATATGATTCCTAAAATTTACCCAATCCTAATTTTTTCCTTATTGAAATAAGTAAAAGATGGGCTCATAGTTATTTGGGCTTTGTAGAGTAAGTCATTTGGGTTTTATTGATGTTTCAAATTGTGCACTTTCAGGCCTCACCATCATAGCTCAATAATTTTTTACATCTAAATTAACCATGTATCAATTATCAACATGCATATTGTAACAAGGCAAGTACATTAACATCCTTATTGCTTAACTTAAAGCTAGAATTTGACTAAACCTGAAATAATCTTATACATTCAAGAGACTAAATAGAAGATAGAATTGTGTTATATATAGAGTACAAATAAGGGAAGAAACTAAAATTTGTGAAGCCAAATCTCATTCAATGTTATTTTTTAAATTCTTCCCAAACTTGTAGTATATGTAAATTTGAGAATCAGAATATTTGTACTAGTTGAAACCAGAAAGAAAATATATTATATGCTTATGAATAGTGAAATTAAGACATTAGAAACTATATTTAACTTCTTGCTTTTATTATTAGACTCAGATATATTAGACACAAATATAATTACTGTGGTCTGCATGATTCGACAACAAAATCACAATAGCTTGTCTGGGTGGTGTAGTCGGTTATCACGCTAGTCTCACACACTAGAGGTCCCCGGTTCGAACCGGGGCTCAGACATTTTATTCTTGAATATCACTTTTGGTTGCGATGTAAGGGTAAGATCTGCATATATTCTTTCGTTTTTTGAAAATCATCATCTCTATCTTTGCGATGTAACGGCTTAATATGTGTATATTCTACATTTTTCTGAATCTCCGTCTTTTGAAAACCATCATCTCTATCTTTGCGATGTAATAGTAAGATATGTGTTTATTCTACCTCTGTCTTTCAAAAATCATCATCTCTATCTTCGCAATATAATGGTAAGATTTGTATATATTCTACCTTCTCTAAAGCTTATTTGTGAAATTTCGTTGGGCAAATATATTGTTATTATTGTTGTATAGAAGTATATTACCCTAAAATAATTAGACTTATATAAGAAGGTTTAAGTTTGGAGACCACTGTGGGTTTAAGACTTTATATTTCTCATAAATTGTTAATTTTCTTTGTATTTTAGTCAATATCGATCTCTCACAAACATATATTTTAAAAATAAATAAAACTAATAATAATATTATTCACACACATTCACGAGTTAAAGACAGCAATATATTTTTATAAGTCACCTTTTTTTGTCATAGTTGATTTTTCATATAGTCATTTAACTAGTAGTTATTATCTCACAAAATTAATTTTTTTATTAAAAAATATTGAATTAAAAAGAAATGTGACTTTTTAATATAATAATTATTAGTTAGGTGACAATCTGAATATCGACTCCTCATCGAAGCTTATCAACCACAAAAAAGAAGCATGGAAAGAAATAACTTTCTTTCTCTTTGTCATTCTCCTTCCACCCCCTAATTGGAAATAGACTAGAGCATTTTTTATGTGTTTAAAATTTTCAAAATGTAAATGATGTATGTTGCTCATGCACTAAATTTTACAAGTTTAATAATTAAGATAATGATTGTCCCTTTCTGATGTGGTATTTGGTGAACTTTAAATGGTGGAGAGTGAACTGAATTTGGGACTTATCCCATCAAAAATTTAAAGTTTATGTATTAAATATTTTAATAAATATATAGAATTTAAGCAAACACTATTGAATTTTCGTGATCCCGCGCCTACTGCCCCATAAGCTGGATTCGCTCCCATCTCTTTAGCTCCCCTGCCCCCAACATGACTCCCACACGGATTGTGGTATAATTAAGTACTTTTTCTGTTTCAATTTGTTAGTTTCACTTTTTTTTTTTAATTTGTTTTTAAATGTCTTTTTTTTTATCCTCTTGTTTTAATGTCGTATTTTATAATAAATTTCTAACTTCGCCATTGATATTGAATGTCACTTTGGAGCCTAAGATCCACTTTAAAAAAAAGATTTTTTATAGTTTTCTTTTTTCAATTTAAAAATCGAAAAATCTAATGAAGCATGAATGAATTTTATAAATTCAGGACTTTTACTAACGAAACAGCCTTCTAAGCCCTAAAAGAGAACAAAGGTTGGACTTACAAACTTTTTCTCAAAGAGTTTTAAAAGCTATAAAATTTTTTTTACTTATTTTTCTTATTACATAATTTAGACAGATAGAAGAGATAATATTATTGTTAGAATACCACAATATTCCTTTTTGGGGTTAATGTTTTTAATAGTAAGTCGATTATTTGATATTCTTTTCTTAAAAGATTTGAAATCCTACCTTTCGACATTGTGATAAAATATAGACAGAGTAGAGTGGGTGGTACATAGAATTAAGCTTTGACGTCATTCCACTATATGATATTCACATTTGATTCTCTCACTTTTAAGTTTTACTTATTCTGATCACCCAATATGATGAAACTTTAATTTAAATGAATTTGAAAAATTTCAGTCTAATTAACGTGGATTTTAGCTTGCTTGTTTAATGATATAAATTTTTGATATACAAAAGGGCATGGACAATATTCTATTAATTGGTCTATCGTTTTAAAAAAAAACAAATTTATGAACTAACGGACTAATTAACCGTACCCCTTATGAATAAATCGACCCAACCTAATAACTTTTTCCAACAAATTTAATCATAATTCCGTACCCCTTATGAATAAATCGACCAAACCTAATAACTTTTTCCAACAAATTTAATTAAAAAGAATTATGAATAGACCCGACCCAATAGCTATATTTTACCAATCATTCAATTGACGATTAACCAAAACACATAATGATTCAACAAACCATGAATACTTTAGCCTTTGGATCAATAGTGGGAAAAAACACAAAAAAATAAAGTTCCAAAACTAGAAAATACATTATGATTCACAACCACAAAACAAAAATAGACTACATTATCGACATTGGTTGTGGTGTAGTGGTGGGATTGTTTTATCCTTAACCAGATGTCTCGAATTCGAGCCCTGAATATGAGAAGAATTTTATTGGAGCGCACACCCAAATGTACCCTGCAGTGCGCGATTCAAATTTAGTCGGGACTCCAATATTGACTCCGACACAGAGTAAAAAAAATAAATAGACTACATTAAGTGCATGGAACTATACCGATACACTCCCACATGGAATTATAATATATATCATTGAATATCTCCATTATTGATCATAGTGGATTTCCTACCCATATGTTTAGTGCTTTCATGTTTTTTTTTAAAAAAATAATTAGGAAAACGTTATTTTGTTAAGTCCATCCCACAATTAGAATCAATTGATTTATTGAGTAACTTTGGGTAAACTGTTAAATTAATAAAAGTTGTATCGTCCATTTTCGTTTAAAAGAAATTACTTGATTTTTTCTATAAAATCACTAAAATTACAATCAATCGATTTATTGAGTAATTCTAATGAACTATTAATAAACTAATAAGAGTTGTATAGTGTAACTTCATTCAAAAATGAAAACTATGATATTTTATAGAATCGCTAAAGAGAGAACCAAAAAAGATTTTTTGTGTATCTTGAATGGTATTAATTCCAGTATATATGTAGATAAAATAATACGATGCAAGCAAAAGTTCCTAGGCTTTCCTTTAAATTCACAAAATGTGATTTGGATTCGTCTGGGAATAGAATGAATTGAATTGACACTCCATATTTATTTACAAAAAGTTTTGAGGTAGAACATATAATTTAAGGACCCATATTTATTTACAAAAAGAAAAATTACAAAATATCAGAATGTATGTATCTTGAATACCTTCGGTGTATATAATTCATAGTTGTATACTATATATCATTGGACAGATTGTATCATTTTTCGTTATCACATAATGTTACACATTAACAATTCGAAGGATAAATCAATACAAATAGGGTACGACCTACGGGGAAGAGGTACTATTAAAAAAAAGGATAAACAAAACGAAAAATACGATGATTAGATAACAAGCAAGGACAAAATGAGAAAAAAAAATGACGACACAACTACTCTAAATCAATCATTACATAAAATTGAACTTTAATTCGCTGTTATATAAAATAGATTTAACAATACAATATGATAAAATTCCAACAATATAACAATAAAAGATATTTCATTTAAACTAACAACACAATATAATAGAGTGGATGATAACCATCCAAACAACAGTGTGATTCAACAATTTTTTTTTTATTGAAGTTTGGAAAAAGGGTCTGAAAAATATTCCAACTTTGGTCGAAATTTCTGTTATGATACCAAACTTTGGAAAGGACCTTTTATCCTCTGTAATATTTAATAGTGTATTTTAAAGGTGTATATGTGCCTACGTGGACATCATAAATATTTCATCATTTTAAATAGTAATGTGTCCACGTGGGCACATATATACCTTTAAAATACACTATTAAATAGTGCAGGGGTAAAAGGTCCTCCATAAAGTTTGATATCGTAACAGTAATTTCGGCCAAAGTTAGAGTATTTTTCAGACCCTTTTCCCTTGAAGTTTCATACTACAATGTCCCCCCAACAATTTTTTCTTGTCCTTTTTTCTCCCCCAGAATTAAAGGAACTAGTGAGAAAAAGAGCTATAACTATTGCAAATAATATCTAATTAAAAATGTAGAAGACATGATCTATATATATAAGCACTCACATTACTATGATATAGTAGTAAATTATGAAGTTTTTGTTTGGATATATTTAGTTAGGACTTATTTTGTAGCTACGATCCCAAACATCTATATTGCTCTACAACCTATATTATTATTACACATTCCACTAACATTTTTTTATTCAAATAAAAATTGTAATGAAACTTCTCAACGTGCATGTAATTTTTAATAGTTATTTTGATTCTTGTCTATATTGTTAAATCCATTTATCTGAGATGGTTAATACTTGATGGCACATGAAACACACATATTGGTTAGCTTATGCTTTTTCAAGTTATTGTTGATTTTGCATTTAGTTTTTTCCTATACTTGCATCAATTATAATATAGTTTTGCTTGGACAAAAAATAATAGTAATGTATTTTGTTACTATATGGAATTGAGAATCTTATAATAAGAAGATCTACATCTGATTAAATAACTAAAAGTGAACCTCATTTGTATAATCAAATTTATAACCATAGAGATTTTAAAGTTACATACAAATAATTAGAAATTATTCTTATTTATTTATGTGCAAATGAGGTGAATATACCGCCAAATCAACCACTAGATGGAATATAACAAGATCCATTTGGAAATTCCAAATTATTGGTAACTTAATTTTTGTTATAATTTATTATGGATAGTCATAATATATAAATACTCTTATATATCTTTAATTATAAGTTTTGAAGTTGAACTTTGAGAATTGAATCGTCTCTGATAGTAAGATAATTTTATCTCATGGTAAAACTTTATAATACAAATTCAAATTATTCTCACCTCAAAGCGAGTACGGAACATCCAGAAAACAAAGAGCAAAAACTCAACATTTACATTAATAATGCACCAAAATCACAGTATCACAGAATTAAACATGCATGTTGAGATAGTGGACATAATATTATTTTTATGATACTATAGATAAATTTGAGTGACTTTAGGTTAAAATTATTGGTAGGTGTGATAATATTAACTCAATAATTTGACAAAAAATATCAGCATATGTTAGGTTTTAGTTGGTATAAAACCTCATTAAACAAACTATATAATTCACAAGTAAAAGAGTTGGACCAATTAACACTTTTTTTGCCGGTTAAAAGTTCAAATTATCTTTACTAATAAACTAAGCTTAATTTAATCAGATACTTGCACTGAAAAAGAATATTATTAAAGATTCGACAAAAAGTTGATGTAATTCCTAATTTCTTTCATCTTCCTAATTCCCAACACGTCGCCACGTGTCCTATGTGGATCTTTATCAACCAATCACACATGAACACGTGAGTATTTTCTGAATGGTAAGGTAGGCAACAAAACCTTGAGCTCTAAAAATCTATTTGGTGCCTCATGTAATGAGAGACAAAGCGACCTTACACTTAGCTGGAATACCAATAAGGTTGTGATTAGTTAAGCCGTTGACTAGTTGACACATGTCACCCAATAAAATAAAATTATCAGAAATCTCGAATTCAAATCCTTTAGTACACAATCGTCTTTGTTAGAGAGCGTTTTATTCTATTTCTGACTTCTGTTGATAGTGACAAATCAATTTCATGGTGAGAAATCTCTATGCGTCCCATCAAAAAATTCTCACCTTTGTGTGTTAGCTCAAAGATTAGTCAATGTCAATCCCCTTAACTCTTTGAGAGGTTATCAATGAAAGTATGGAACCCAAACACACAAAAATAATACGTAACAAAATAAATATTCTTTACGTATCACTTTTTGTGGCATTGTTTGACTTTTGTCTAAAAATTTATGTTATTTCATGAATAGTAAAAGAATAAGTTTTGAAGCTTAGTTATTTCTAATTATAAAAAAAATTACGTTCTTTTTTGATATATTGTCTATGTTTTATATTAGTTATCCACATTACTATAAATATTATCTCAAAATTACTTGTCAATTTACAAAAATCAAGATACAATTAATTTTTTTATTTTATTTTACCCTTATAGTTAATTCTTTTCTGACCACGTAATTTTTTTTATAAAGTTCTCAAGACGTTTCTTAAAGGATAAACTAGTAAAACTACCATTCTTGTTTATATATATACAAAGAGTGTGCATAAAGGAGAAAGTGGACAACGAATATAAAACGGAGAGAATACTAAAAAGAAAAATATGTCATGTAAATTGAAACGGAGGGATTAGTAAGAGTTTTGAAATAGGGAAAAAGGCACTCCACTTCTCTCCACCTTCTCTTGGCTCTCTATATATAGACATCCTCTATAAGTCCCAATATCCATAAGAAATCAAAACCAATTTCTCATTTACATCATCATCTCTTTTTCTCATTGAATCTCACACATTATAAGTAGTCAAGTTCTTGGTGATTCTAATCATCACTTAATCTTTCATTAATTAGCATAATATTATGGGTATTAATGTTGATTTTGATGATCAATATTCTCATCATCATCATCAAAGGGTTGAAATTCCACCACCAAAGCCATTCTTGAAGACACTCAAATCTAATGTGAAAGAAACATTATTTCCTGATGACCCTTTTAGAAAATTCAAGAATCAACCACTTTCCAAAAAAATTTCTTTGGGTTTTCAATATTTTGTACCAATATTAGATTGGGCTCCTCGTTATACACTTCAATTATTTAAAGCTGATATTATTGCTGGAATCACAATTGCTAGTCTTGCTGTTCCTCAAGGGATTAGCTATGCTGGCTTGGCTAACTTGCCTCCTGTTATTGGACTTTGTAAGTTTCTAACTTGTCCAGATAGAAAGATTGTTACTGATAGACCATCCATCAAGATATACTATTCGATCCCGTCTTTAAAATATGTGTTTTAACTTATATACTGATAATGTAAAAGAATTTTTACACTATAGATTAATGAATATATTAGGTATGCAGGTCTATAGTAAATTTAGTTGACATGACAATATTACTTAAAATATGTACACTAAAGGGATTATAATTATGGACTTATGGTTATATATAACTATACTAGTCATGACTTGATGTCTAAGTTACAAAATGATATTACTCTCTCCATTTCATTACATGTGTCTTAGTTTGACTGGATTTTGGACAAATTAGGACGAGAGACGTTTGAATCTTATAGTTTTAAACTGAAAATATGTATAATGTGTTAAAATATATTTTTTTAATTTTGTGGTCTTAAACATGACGTGCAGATTCAAGCTTTGTGCCACCATTGATATATGCTATGTTGGGAAGTTCAAAGCATTTGGCAATAGGGAATGTAGCAGTTCCATCACTTCTCATTTCTGCCATGCTTGGGAAAGTTGTTAATCCTCATGAAAATCCAAAGCTTTATCTTCAATTGGTGTTTACTGCTACTTTCTTTGCTGGAGTTTTCCAAGCTTCTTTAGGCTTCTTAAGGTCAGTTCCTTACTGTTGAGAAATATAATTAACTAATAAAAGTATGCTCTTTGTAGCAGCTTAAGCTTTTAAATGAGATGGTCACACTTTCACATGGTATTAGAGTAGGCAAAGGTCCTTGTATCGAATCTCATAGTCACTCATACCAAAAAGAATTTCCACGTGCTTGGCCATGAAAAAAGAATCAGGCTCGCATGTGAGGGGGCGTGTTGAGAATATAAGTTCCAATTATTTTTGTACTATACTTTTAACAGTATTTTAACCAACTTAAAATTCTGAATCCACCTCTCACAATTACCATGAGATACATACTCATAGACCTAAGTTGCATGAACTCGTGTCTGATTCTCCAAAAATACATTACTATTAGCGAATCTGACATGTGCCCGTATATTTTTGTCATGATGATACATACAGGCTAGGGTTTATAGTGGATTTTCTGTCTCACGCAACAATATTGGGATTCATGGGTGGGGCAGCCACTGTTGTGTGCTTACAACAATTGAAAGGAATACTTGGCCTCGTTCATTTCACCCATCAAACTGATATTGTCAGTGTAATGACTTCTATCTTTACCCAAATCCACCAGGTACGTAACATTATTCTCGCTCGATGTCTGGTACTTGCTTTGTGCTCCAACTTATTTGTATTTGCATCGAGATGTATGACTTTATTCGAGACCTTTAGTGAAAATAAAGAAATATTTACCGCTCAATCTAACCAACCTCCAATTTAATTTATGGTTATTTTTCTTTTTCCATTCTTTTAGTTTCTAAAATGTTTTTATATTATTATTATTTATTTACTACAGTGGAGGTGGGAAAGTGGAGTCCTAGGTTGCTGTTTCCTCTTCTTCCTCTTGCTGACCAGATATTTTGTAAGTATAATTTATAGTTGGAGACTTTTGTTTAAAATATTTAAATGAACTTCTTAGTAGCAATAACTTAATTAATTGTCGTTGAATATATATATAACTATGGACGTAATTACTAGTGACAGTTATATTTTAGCATTCTTTGAAAATGTTCCTAAAATCTATAACATCATTATATCTAATAAGGAGTAACTAATGTCGGTAAAAAATTTAGCATTCTTTGTTTGTTGTGCATATTTCTTATTGCTAAAAGTTGTTTTTGTTGTAACGATACTAATATGGACTTGTTTATTTTTGTGGGCAGAGCAAAATGAAGCCAAAATTCTTCTGGATAAGTGCTATGGCGCCTCTAACATCTGTAATTTTGGGAAGTGTTCTTGTTTATTTCACCCATGCTGAAAAAAATGGTGTTCAAGTGGTAATAACAATAATTCTCCATAAATTCAAAATTAATTAATTAAATTTATTAATTGCATGTGCATATATAATAATTAATTTGTCATAGTACGTAGTGACTTTCACATGTATACGTTTCTTTTGGATGAATTGTTTTTTTTAGTGATGGTACTTGTGTTATTTTTATAATATAAGATAGTACATGAGGCTAATTAATCCGTGAATTAATTTTTTGGAATTTTGTTGAATTTAATTTTTGCCAGATTGGACATTTGAAAAGGGGGATAAATCCACCATCGTATTCTGAACTGGCGTTTAGCTCACAGTATCTTGGAATTGCCATTAAGACTGGAGTTGTCACCAGTATCATCGCCTTGGCTGTAAGTACTAAATTCGAGACTAATTTAAAATTTAAAATTTGTAATTTTGAATCTAAAATAGAACTGGTGACGATTGATATACATGTATAAATATTTTTTAAATAGAAATATGGAGTTTAGGTCAAAGTTATTGCTCGATTTTTTATTTGCATTAAATTCTCATGACCTCATTCTATCGCGAATTCGAAGATATTTGGGGCAAAGGTCTAATGAAGAAACAAAAACAATGACATAGTCATCTTTGTTATTTTATCGTACACAACTATGGTGATCCGTTGACTTTGATTTCTAAACTATGTTATCGATATTTATAATCTTAAAAATAAGACAGATATATACTACTAGTAAAGTTGCACACTTGTAACTCCTATCTTTTTCGCGAAGGTACTTAAAAACAATAGTACAACATTTTATTTATTCTACCAATTTGCACTATTTGATTATTTATTTATTTTATTAATATTGACTAATGAGATTATTATATTAAATTTTACAGGAAGGAATAGCAGTTGGAAGGAGTTTTGCCATACTTGAAAACTATGATATTGATGGAAACAAAGAAATGATTGCTTTTGGGCTTATGAACATTGTTGGTTCTTGCACCTCTTGTTACTTAACCACAGGTAGGCCCAATCCAATCTATTCAAGAAAAAACATAAGCCCAATTAAGTTCAATAATCAGGCCCATTAACAAATTTCCCCCATTGCCCTCATCAACTAGTATAGGGATCTTAACATTTTTAGCCAGATGGCGAAAAAAAAATAATCATTGGCCTAGTCGTAACAATTTGTAGTGATCGTTGGTGTATAATCAGTGTATACATAACGTAAAATATACCCTTTTTATACATTGATTATATGTTGCATACTAGCTCATTGATTGAAGATGGGTGTTTTTAGTAGGAGGATCGAAACGTTTACTCATAGTAAGTGATATAGGTTGAACCTATAACCATTAGACTACAACTTCAATCAAAAGTGTTTCTTGAATAGGACTATAGGATTTGTTTTAAATGTTCGTTGTTTAATATCTCAGTTGTTTAAGAAGTTTACCTAGTTGTTTCTACGGTCTGGAGTGGATTCTAGGGGAAGGGCATAGTCGTACCTTATAGTAGGAAGGTGTTTGTTGTTAGGACGGGACCAAACTACACTAAAGGGTTGGGGGACAAAAGAGTTGTATAGTTTTCATTTCTCCATTATTATTTTTTCCTAGTATATATGTTTACTCATGGTAATCGCTTAAGCAAATGAAAGAAAAAGCCCATATCAATAGATCCAATCGATATTGATTTTTTTCGATTGCAGATAAGCAAACTAACTTTTTTCATTAATCAAACTACATATTCATATCCATAATAAAAGAATGTTAGTATATAGTCCGATTTCTTACTTAATTTCCCCCCTCTTTTTTTCAGGACCATTTTCGCGAACCGCGGTAAATTACAATGCAGGATGTAAAACAACAGTGTCCAACATAGTAATGTCAATAGCTGTGATGATAACATTGTTGTTACTCACACCATTATTTCATTACACACCTCTTGTTGTTCTTTCCTCCATTATAATTTCAGCTATGCTTGGCATAATTGACTACAATTCTGCTATACATTTATGGAAAGTTGATAAATACGATTTCCTCGTATGCATTAGCTCGTATATTGGAGTCGTCTTTGGTAGCGTTGAAGTTGGCCTAATAGTCGCGGTAAGTACCTCTATGTAATTATCTTTTAAGTTACCTGATTATGACGATACATCTCTTTTCGAAAAATTGAGTTTCCACTAATGTGAACTATATTTTGTTTTTTTTATGTGTGACTTAGGTGGCAATGTCATTACTTAGGATACTTTTATTTGTAGCAAGGCCTAAAACATTTGTTTTAGGTAAAATACCTAATTCAATGACATATAGAAATATTGAACAATATTCAGCAGCAAGCAGTGTTCCAGGAATTCTCATCATCCACATTGATTCCCCAATTTATTTTGCTAATGCAAGTTATTTAAGGGAAAGGTAACAATAACGGGAAAATAACGTTCAATGGTCACTTTTATATTATTTCTTTAAAAAATAGTCATTATCGTGGAGTTTCAAATTTTACTGGTGAATTTTATCGTATATAACGTGCTTATTATTAAACTATGGGTTGCTGGAATATCTTAGAATATCAAGATGGATAGATGAAGAAGAAGAGCAAAGGACCTCAACAGAAATTGAGCTACAATATGTCATATTGGATATGAGTGGTAATTAATTAATTAGTGTTAATTCAACATTTAAAAAAATGTCATTATTAAATTTTAATTTGATTTTTTTAATCAAATCTTGTTAATGTTTTAGTGCTAACATTAATCCTCTAAATACAGCTGTTGGAAACATTGATACAAGTGGAATTAGTATGCTTGAGGAAGTGAAAAGAAATGCAGATAGACGATGCCTTAAGGTACAAACTAGAAATATACTCCTTCATCGAAAAATTATATTGTACAGATAGCTCTTCATGTGTTTACTTCGTTATGTTTTTTAATTCCCGTAGTAATAATTCTGACTCCGCTACCTGTTTAGGTTTTATTGGCAAATCCTGGAGGGGAAGTGATGAAGAAGTTGGACAAGTCAAATTTCATAGACAAAATTGGGAAAGAATGGATTTATTTAACAATTGGTGATGCAGTAAATGCATGCAATTATATTCTTCATAATTGCAAGTTTCAATCAAAGAGAATTGATTCTTCAGTAGCTCCAGATGATAATGTATAAATGATCAATCAGATTAATGATGGTCATTAAAATAATGCAAGTGTATTAGTATTAAGTAATTTATTTTTACAGTTTCACTAAGTGAAACATATAAGGAGCTTGTTTATTTACCCTAATGTAATTTTGTAAAATTTCATGTTTAAGTTAATGGAAGTTGCTTTAATATTCCAGTGCTCTACTATTCTACTTCTCTGCAGAAGATGTTTTCTAGAAAAATATTTTTTGTGTTCTTGTGTTCGATTTGTAAGTAAAAAAATATTATCCTAAAAGCATTTGTATATAATCTAAATGATACTATGAGAGGTGAAGATAAAGGATAAGGATGTGGTGGTGGCGAGGTAAGGAGTGGGAGTGAAGATGAAGTGTGTTGAAGGGTGAGATGGACACCATCAATATGTAGAAAAAAATATTTTATAAAAATTTTAATCAACCGAACATGAAAAATTGAAAAATATAGTCAAGGGTTGTGCGTAGGCACTAGAGTAAGAAAAAAAAAAAGTCTAGCAGACAAAGCATCCCGTCACAGGGTTTGGGAAATGATCACACCACAAAGGGGGTGTAACATAAGCAGCCTCCCCTAACACAACCATTGGCGGTTGATTCCATGGTTCGAAATCATAACCTATAGGTTACTAGGAGACAAGTTTATCGTTGCTCCAAGTGTGTAAAGCACTAAAGTAAACTAAAGAAAACTTTTGTACTTAAAAGAGTTCTACTAGGGTAAAGGAAGTATATACAAAAGTTGAACCAAATATATACCAAGATATGAGATGCCAAAAAACCATCCAAGAAAGGGAAAGTTAAAAAGAGGCTGGATAACAGTGATGAAAATTGCAAAAAAAACTCCAATATACTTTCAGGTAGAGAGAAATCAAGTTAAGGTAACAACAGCAACATTGCTTCTAGCCGCGCAAATTTACAAGAGTTTCAATCCAAAAACGATTGAAAATATGACTTCTAAGAAACTCACTGCCAGATCAAACAGCCAACAACAGAGTGAAAGTAAAATGAAAATACAGAGGGTTACGCGACACTCGGAAATTCTAATCTACTATAGGAAAACTTCAAAAGATTTTGATATCTTGACAGCTAACATAACCTACCTCACCAATATAAGAGGACTGCGGAGTTTGACAGCTTCCCACATATTGCGCCGATCCAATAAAAAGATGTGATGTACCGTTCGTGCTTTTCCTTGTAGTTAACAGGCCCATTTTCTCCCTAGCACGATCCCACAAAGAGCTAACCCAAGATATGGAACTGCAATTATCTTAACTATTCTTGCTTGAATACACGCGGAAGAATTTCATGTGCACTAATATCCAAAGGCATTGGATCCCTGAAAATTGAAGATAGAGTTAGTTCATCCAGGGTCATCACCCAGTATAGGAAGAAGGAACCAATGCCTCGAATTGAATTTGCATACTTGTGAATCATTCCTTAGAAAATTAAGCATGTGTACTTAAATTATATCAATCAGCTCTAATTGCTCGACAAGCACAATAATGCAAAAAGATCTCATTATTCAAAAAGATATTATCTGTTAATTTCTTCATGGGAAGAAGATGCTGCCACTTATACATATTTTCCACAGTTTTTTCTTAAACCTGGATACTATATTTAACAAGTCCTAATTGATAATGTGCTTCTTACACACGAAGCAAAAGATTAAATGTCTTCAAAAGCATTAACTTCCTCAACTCATGTATAAAGTTGAAATACTCAGCCACCACATGGCGAAAGAAATATGGAAAAGTTCAGAAGGATGGTTCCCCGAGCTAAACAGAAATGTTTGCAGGCTTCACAGGTGAAAGGAAATCCAGAATCACATTCAGTTGAATTGCGCATTTGCTTTATCTAATTTCTCACGTGTCAAGAGTTTAGCCCATACTTGATGTACATGACCATAAAAAACATAAGCTATTATCCTTTTGCATTTGATAAGCTGGTATGCTCAAGACGTATATTGAAGTCACACGTTCAAATATGCTATGTATTTTATCCATTAAAGGAATAATTGCATTTGTAATGCATTTTATTAAAATAGATAAGGTGCACACGCAAATGCATGCATGTGACATCCAAAAAAAAATCGCTTTCTGTGTGCTTGTGTTTTGGCCAAGACTAAGGGAACAGACCTGCATAATGTTTTGCCTTTCTCAGTGGAGCTAGGGATAAACCACAACTTCCGCACTAGAGGAGATTCAAATTGGACGAAAATTCCATCATTTTGTCCATGCTTCCATTTTCTTGATCCTTGACCTTTCCAAACCTGACAGATCACATCATTGAGGGTCAAAAATCATGAAAGAATAGATCAATTGCAAAAACTGCATATATAAATACAATGTTGTCTTTGATTCACACCAGACACTAACATGATACTAAACCATCAATGGTCAAGATAACCATTACCACTCTCCCAAAGATACAAGTCAAGTTTATCCTTGATTTCAACTTCCTTTGGCTTCTGTTTGTCTGAACCAAGCTAAGCGAGCTAGAAGCTAAAGTGAATCATTTTTGGCATCTTTTTCTTTGCTTTGATCGCGACTTACAATGATGCTAATAGAACAAAGCACAAATTAAATGCAAACCTACAAGCGTCGATGCTAATAGAATTAAAATGCAAACCTACAAAGGTCAGGGCATTTGAATCCAATTAAGTTGTAGAATGGAAGTATAGAACCAACTCCAGTATTCATAGAGCATAGACAAATCAGTTGACACAATTACAGTAAAAGGCATCCCAGTGCACAAAGCATCCCACTTTGGCAGGGTCCAAGAAAGGGCTGCACCCCAAGGGATGTGATGTAAACAGCCTTCCCCGATGCAAGCCTTAATGGCTGCTTCCCCAGCTCAAATCCGTGACTAGGTCACACGAAGACAACTTTACCATTGCTCCAAGGCTCCCCTTCAGTTGACACAAATATAGTCACTAACAGATTATTATTTTCACATGACAAGACTTCTAAGTTCTAACAAACTATTATGCTTCTTATAGATACACAGAGATCAAATATTGGTTAATTTGGAATAAGATTAAGCTAATAACCTCTTGTTTTAATAATTATGGTGTGTAGACTAACTTGTACACAGCTAATAAGTTAATTGCTTCTTTACACTTTCAGTGCGTGAATCCATATGAAAAACTGTTTAAAGAGGTTATCTGTGTTCTTCGAAACAATATTGACTCTTGATTGCAGAATCCCAGTATCTGTATGCAACTTTCGTGTTTTATCACAAATTGAAGAAAGTGAGATGAAAGAAAGCAAAAACTTTAATCTTTTTCTGTTTCCTCGTTCCATGTTCACATAAGTCATAACCACCTAATATCCTCTTTCTGAGGAGTTAGATTTTTCTTTTAAAATTTTTGTGTGTGTGTGTGTGTGTGTGTGTGGGGGGGGGGGGGGGGGGGGG
>JAJOOR010010503.1:0-32124 GCA_036250505.1 Solanum acaule | reverse complement strand
ATGATTGATGCAGCATACATCTTTTGTCTTTTTTCTTTTCTCTAAATCAGCTATCAAAATAACTTATATATTATGTTTCTCCCCCCCCCCCCCTCTCCCCCCCTTTTTCCCTTTCTAATTCCTTTTATTTTTGGGATTCATATTTTCTTATTTCCTATTTTATTTTATTTTATAATTAATTATACACATTTTTTTGACTTCTTGATTTAGTTCTTTTTAAAAAAAAAAAAAAATCTCTATATTAATTCTACACTCCCGATGTCCCATATCAATTGTCCACTTTCTTCTTTACGTGCCCCCTTAAGAAATCATAAATAAGAAGGATAGTTTTACTAATTTTCTCCTTAAGATTTTTTTTTTTTTTTTTAAAAACTAACTGTATGTCACGAACCAAAAATGGACATGATGGCACTCATCCCTTTCTACCAGAGACAAGTGTAACACCCCAGAAATTTTTTGAGCTAAAACTTGAACCATCCTTCGTTGTGAGTAGGATTTTACCGAGGAATTAAAATTTCTTAAGTGTTACGTTCACTAGATGTAGCACCTTGAGTTGAAAAAGAACTAAATTAGAAATAGCAAAATCTGAAATTTTGCAAGTTAAGCTAAGTATGAGTTTTGGGTTGACTTCAAACGACTATAACTCCTAGCTCAGGATGAGTTAGGTGTTCTACCATTTACTTTAGGAAATACCTTCGAATTAGCTTTCGAACGCCGCCGAGTTTGCTAAGTTTTGAGATCGGATGAGTGAGATATGGCCTTTTGAAGTTAGGTTGTCCAGTTAAGGGAAGTTTGCCGGAAATAGTAAGGGGTAGTTTGGTCTTTTCCTTACCAAATCAGATTTATTTCATTTTTAGTAATGTTTTAGGGGTATAATCCTATTGGTTTCAGTTTTATAATCCTAAAATTCTCCTAGGGTTTTAGTTGAGAGTTCAAGAAGAGAAAAGAAGAAGAGAGAAGAGGAGAAAAAAGAAGGGATCGAAGAGTTCGTTGAAATTCTTGAGAGTTGTTGCGGATTGTCGCCATGGGTTTGATCCCTAACAGGTATGTAAGCTTTCATAGTGTTGGGTTTGTTCACCCATACTCCAAACATGTTATTTTCAGCCCAAATTTCATTCTTGAAGTTGAAAGATTAGAGTTCTTGATAAGTTCTTGATAGGAGTTCTTTAAGTTCATTCTAAATCTTGTTGTGTTGGGCTTTGGATGATTTATTGATATCAAAGTGAGTGTTTTAAGGGATGTATTGAGTATATTAGAGTGTACTTATGTTAAGTAATTGACTCAAAGTGATTGGGGAAGAAACCGTTCGATTCTAGGCGAGTTAGGGTGAGAAAACGAGAAAGGAAGTTCGTCAGATTTTCTGGGTTGGTGGCCTGGCATGATGAGCCTGCTAGAGTGCCCCAAACCCTCCTCTGAATGTTAGGGGCTGGAGCTCCGTGCCACCCATAGCCCCAGGGTCTCCTGCCCCTCCAGTTTGTCGTCGATTGCCCCGTTTGTGTTCGTTTAAAGTGCACCTTCACTCTTTTTCGATTCTAACTACTCTAAGCTACTTCTAAACACCTAAAATCATTCCTAGAATGATCATAACCTTGAATTCATAATTCAAATTCAAGGTAGAGTTAAAGAGTTAAGTTTTGAGTATTCATTCGAACATTCTAAGAAAGTCCCTTTGAACCCTTTTGAGGAGTCTTCTACAACTTCTAGTAACTTGTTTCAAGACTCAAGTAACTGAGAATGAGAGTGAGGATAATGTATTCATGAGTCTACACTATCACCTAGATTCTTCATATCATGAACCATAACTCTTGAATTCATAATTCACATTCAAGAGAGAGTTAAGAATAGAGCTCAAGAAAGCCTTTTAGTTCATTTGTGAATCCTCTGAGATCATCTATTGATTTGAACTGATTTATGAGGAAGTAAATAAGAGAATGAGAATAGTAGTATACATGAGTTCCATAATGTAGTTTCTAGACCTTCGAGTCAAGTCGTTCAGGCCCATAAATTCGCCATGAACTCCATAAGTTGAGTATGTATGAGAGGAGTAATATCTCCAAGTTCTAAGCCTTTTAAGTGTTGACTTTCAAACCCATTTGAGATTACATTCCTAATCATGAGATTATTACATGTTACCCATGAATTCTTTGAGTTGAGTAGTTCATGCCCATAAATTCCGCATGAACCCTCTGAGTTGAGCATTCTTGAAGTGAGTATTATTATTGAAGTTCTTGAGTTCCAAGTATTGAGTTCTATCTATGGTTATTGAAAACCTTGCATTGAGTCGTTCAAGTCCATAATTCGGTTTGATCCATATTTTAAGAAGTCTTTTACAAACGTTTTAACTTTGTTTTATGACTTAAGTTTTGAGTTAAGCAAAGAATAAAGAGTAAAGAGTTGAGTTCATTTCTTCAAAAAGTATATGGGACCAAGTATTCTGAAAGAGATTTAAAATCTTTTCACATTTAAATAAGAACGGAAACTGAGATTTCCAAGACAGCCTTTGAGCTAAGTTTTTGAGCGCTAATCTCAAATCACAGAAAGAAGTATGTTTTTAAAACATAAAGAGCTAGTATATTTTTGGGAGTAGTATTGAGCACCGATAAGGGGGAGAGTTATGATAACTCATAGCCTCCCTAAACCATGTATCCATCATGGGTAGAAAAGGGTCATACATTTTAGATGAACACTTTTGACATAGACTAGTGGATCTATTAGTAGTTCAGGTCCTATACCTTTGGTCGGGTATAGGATGCGCTGGCAGCCTAAGGTAGATCACTGTATCATCACTATAGCTCTTATGTGATGGTTGTCGGTTAGAGAAACTCCCAAATATGTTATTGTATTCTTATATACACAGTTATTTGTATTTTCACATACATTTTAGAGTTGTGTTGTATCCTTGTATACACACAGAGTTCACATCATGTTTTTAAGCAGTTTGTTTCTTTATATTGCACTTTTTTTAAATTCCTTTATATTGAAATGAGTTCATTCATATTGAGTTGAGTATCGAGAGTTGAGTAGCCAGAGTCGAATATCATATCCTTGAGTTGAGTATCATATCTTTGAGTTGAGTGTCTAATCTCTGAGTTTAGTATCTTATCCTTGAGTACTTCTGACTTGAGTAAGTTGAGTAGTTTTGAGTATCCTTGAGTATTCCTTGAGTTGAGTAAGTTTGAGAATAGGTAAGTATATTTCCTTTTATCAAGTTTCAAGCTTATGTTATGCTTTAGAATTCCCCTTACATGCTCGTACATTCCATGTACTGAGCCATTTGGCCTGCATCTTCTCATGATGTAGACACAGGTATTCAGGATCATCAACAGGAGCTTCGTTGATACATCCAAGAGTTTGAGTTAGCGATGGTGAGCTTCCTTGCTTCCGGAGGATTTCATTTACCTTTCAGTTATATCAGTTGTTAGGATGTCGTGGGTCTTGTCCCGACTTCCATATTTATCAGTTAGAGGCTTCATAGATAGTCAGTATAGTTGAGAAGTTTGTATCATTTATTTTATTAAATGTTTTAAAGACTTAAGTTGTCTATTTTATGGCGAGTTGAATATTATTTTTATATTCAGAGTTTTTTTCATTTGAGTTAAAGTTTTGTATTTAAGTTTCATGAACTTTTATTTCAGTTTTTAAGATTTGTATGTTTGAATCAGTTTTCCGCTTATAGTCAGCCAGGATGAGGGTTCACTAGGGGACCAACAATGGTCTTCGAGTGCCTGCCACGTCCAAGGTGTTGGCTCGGGTCGTGACAAACTTAGTATCAGAGCACAGAGTTTAAGTATCCTAGGGTTTCTATGAAGCTGTGTCAAGTAGGATCTTATTTATGGTTGTGAGGGCCCCACTTCTATAAATGAGGGACTACGGACATTTAAAAAAAAATTCCCTTCTTTCATACTCTTAATTGTGCAATAGACCTATGTCATAGAAATTTATTCATACTTGTGTGTTCCGCAAATTCATTCAACTACCCGTCATACTAGAGGTGGTTGAATTGAAAAGTCAGTTCTTTGTCAATGAGTTGTTCGTAGCAAAAATCTTGAGGAAGTCGTAAGACTCCATAGGGGCTTGAGAGTAGACCAAAGAGTAAGTTAAGTGTAAAGTTTCAGAGTAATGCCTTCATATTCATATGAATCGTGCATTTGAGCTAAAAGCGAGTTGTACTCTTTTCCTTAATCCTTGTTTCAGCTGAGATCCTTTTTAAGAAGTGTGTTTATAGCTTGGGTAATATTTTCCACCTGAAATGGTAGCATGAATGATGAAATCATGAGCAATAGTAGTGAAAGAGCTTAGATTTAGAGGAAAGTATGAAGAGGTTTAGTAATCTAAGTTAGGGAGATAGTGTTTTGACAAGCTATGTTACTATAGTCACACACCTAGTAAGTTAGTAATGAGGAGTTTTCCCTTATGGTCAGACTAAGAAGTGACGAGTTGAGAAGATTCCATCATAGGAGGTAGAGTGCATTGTAGCTAGAAAGGAGTTTGTGATAGTGACATTGTGTAGGTAATGACCAAGTGTAAGTGTTGAATAGAAGAGCAGGAGTATTCATAAGGTGATAGATCTAAGCTAGGCTTATGATTTTAAGGGAGAGCCCATAATATTCAAAGTGTTATAGAACTAATTAGGCATTGATGTATAGTGAATGAATGAATAGTACTCAAGTTATGAAGGGAAATGTGATAGTAAATTGTAAGTATGAAGACTAAGAGGTGAGGGTTGACTATTTGTCATAAAGTCCTATTGGACAAGTGTTTCTACCATTGTGCATAGTAGTTGTGAGTTAGTGTAGTAAGCGAGCAATCATATTAATATTCGGGTTTAGTCAGAAATATTAAGCTTGAATTCGAGATGAGTGTCATGATCAAAAGAATGGCAACATTAGGGTGATGATGTTAGTCTTGATATTTAATCTAGAAGACTTGACATAGAGTAGGTGAGGAATTGAGATGTTTGCTGCAATGAATGTGAGTAGTACAAGTGAGAAACCCTAATGTTTAGATAAGGGCAGTGAAGTGTGGCTAAGTCACAAGAGTAACAAGAGCATTAAGAGGTGTGTCGAAATGGTATGTTACCAGATGAGGTTCCAATTAAGTTATGATTTTCCATGTGTGCCTAGATAGCATAATTGAGTTGTCAATGTGGAAGAGGTCCATATCCTTCAAGTATTAGCTATAGACATAAGGGGGAGATGATGAGATGAGAAATCAATTCAAGTGTTGAGAATTCTTAAGGAGTTGGTTCATAGGAGTCCATGGATTTGTTAGAGTACTAAGCTTGAATGTGGTGGTAAAGAGTAATTGTTTGGGATGAGATTTCCTATAGAGAGGTATATAATCCGAACTTAAGGATTTGGGTTAAGCTTGAATATAGTAAGAGAAAACCATTAGATGCAGACCTTAGTAAGAGTAGCTCATTTCTATACCCAGTCCAGTCGTCATTCGAGGACGAATGATCCCAAGGGGGAGATATTATAACACCCCAGAAATTTTTTGAGCTACGACTTGAACCATCCTTCGTTGTGAGTAGGATTTTACCGAGGAATTAAAATTTCTTAAGTGTTACGTTCACTAGATGTAGCACCTTGAGTTGAAAAAGAACTAAATTGGAAATACCAAAATATGAAATTTTGCAAGTTAAGCTATGAGTTTTGGGTTGACTTCAAACGACTATCACTCTTAGCTCAGGATGAGTTAGGTGTTATACCATTTAATGTAGGAAAGACCTTCGAATTAGCTTTCCAACGCCGCCAAGTTTGCTAAGTTTCGAGGTTGGATGACTGAGATATGACCTTTGGAAGTTAGGTTGTCCAGTTAAGGGAAGTTTGCCGGAAATAGTAAGGGGTAGTTTGGTCTTTTCCTTACCAAATCAGATTTATTTCGTTTTTATTAATGTTTTAGGGGTATAATCCTATTGGTTTCAGTTTTATAATCGTAAAATTCGCCTAGGGTTTTAGTTGAGAGTTCAAGAAGAGAAAAGAAGAAGAGAGAAGAGGAGAAAAGAGAAAGGATAGAAGCGTTCGTTGAAATTCTTGAGAGTTGTTGCGAATTGTCGCCATGGGTTTGATCCCTAAGAGATATGTAATCTTCCATAGTGTTGGGTTTGTTCACCCACACACCAAACATATTATTTTCAGCGCAAATTTCATTCTTGAAGTTGAAAGATTAGAGTTCTTGATAAGTTCTTGATAGGTGTTCTTGAAGTTCATTATAAATCTTGTTGTGTTGGGTTTTGGATGATTGATTGAGATCCAAGTGAGTGTTTTAAGGGATGTATTGAGTATATTAGAGTGTACTTATGTTAATTAATTGATTCTAAGATATTAGGGAAGAAACCGTTCGATTCTAGGCGAGTTAGGGTGAGAAAACGAGAAAAGAAGTTTGTCATATTTTCTTGGTTGGGGGCCTAGCGCGATGAACCTGCCAGAGTGCCCCAAAACCTCCTCTGAATGTTAGGGGCTGGCGCTCCACACCACCCATAGCCCCAGGGTCTCCTGCCCCTCTAGTTTGTCATCGGTTGCCCCGTTTGAGTTCGTTTAAAGTGCACCTCCACTCCTTTTCGATTCTAACTACTCTAAGCTACTTCTAAACACCTAAAATCATTCCTAACATGATCATAACCTTGAATCCGAAATTCAAATTCAAGGTAGAGTTAAAGAGTTAAGTGTTGAACATTCATTCGAACATTCTAAGAAAGTCCCTTTGAGCCCTTTTGAGGAGTCTTCTACAACTTCTAGTAACTTGTTTCAAGACTCAAGTAAGTGAGAATGAGAGTGCGGATAATGTATTCATGAGTCTACACTATCACCAAGATTCTTCATATCATGAACCATAACTCTTGATTTCATAATTCACATTCAAGAGAGTGTTAAGAATAGAGTTCAAGAAAGCCTTTGCGTTCAATTGTGAATCCTCTGAGATCAACTACTGATTTGAACTAAGTTATGAGAAAGTAAGTAAGAGAATGAGAATAGTAGTATACATGAGTTCCATAATGTAGTTTGTAGACCTTCGAGTTAAGTCGTTCATGCCCATAAATTCCGCATGAACTCCATAAGTTGAGTATGTATGAGAGGAGTAATATCTCCAAGTTCTAACCTTTTAAGTATTGACTTTCTAACCCATTTGAGATTACATTCCAAATCATGAGTCTATTACATGTTACCCATGAAGTCCTTGAGTTGAGTAGTTCATGCCCATAAATTCTGCATGAACCCTATGAGTTGAGCATTCTTGAAGTGAGTAGTATTATTGAAGTTCTTAAATTCCAAGTATTGAGTTCTATCTATGGTTATTGAAAACCTTGCATTGAGTCGTTCACGTCCATAATTCGGTGTGAACCATATTTTAAGAAGTCTTTTACAAACGTTTTAACTTTGTTTTAAGACTTAAGTTTTTAGTTAAGCAAAGAATAAAGAGTAAAGAGTTGAGTTCATTTCTTCAAAAAGTATATGGGACTAAGTATTCCCAAAGAGATTTAAAATGTTTTCACATTTAAATAAGAACGGAAAATGAAATTTCCAAAGATCCTTCGGGCTAGTTTTCAGAAAAGAGTAATCGCTTTCTAAATGACGCAAGACAGGAAACTGAGATTTCCAAGATAGCCTTTGAGCTCTGTTTTTGAGCACTAATCTCAAATCACAGAAAGAAGTATGTTTTTAAAACATAAAGAGCTAGTATATTTTTCGGAGTAGTATTGAGCACCGATATGGGGGAGAGTTATGACAACTCATAGCCTCCCTAAACTATGTAGCCATCATGGGTAGAAAAGGGTTATACTTTTTAGATGAACCCTTTTCACATAGACTAGTGGATCTATTAGTAGTTCAGGTCCTATTCCTTTGGTCGGGTATAGGATGTGTTGGCAGCATGAGGTAGATCACTGTATCATCACTATAGCTCTTATGTGATGGTTGTCGATTAGAGAAACTCCCACAAAAGTTATTGTATTCTTATATGCACAATTATTTGTATTTTTACATACATTTAAGAGTTATGTTTTATCCTTGCATATACACAGAGTTGATAGCATGTTTTTAAGCAGTTTGTTTCTTTATATTGAACTTGTTTTAAATTCCTTTATACTGAAATGGGTTCAGTCATATTGAGTTGAGTACCCAGAGTCGAATATCATATCCTTGAGTTGAGTATCATATCTTTGAGTTGAGTATTTAATCTCTGAGTTTAGTATCTTATTCTTGGGTACTTCTGACTTGAGTAAGTTGAGTAGTTTTGAGTATCCTTGAGTATTCCTTGAGTTGAGTAAGTTTGAGAAGAGGTAAGTATATTTCCTTTTATCAAGTTTCAAGCTTATGTTATGATTTAGAATTCCCCTTACATGCTCGTACATTCAACGTACTGAGTCATTTAGCTTGCATCTTCTCATGATGCAGACACAGGTATTCAGGATCATCAACAGGAGCTTCGTTGATACATCCAATAGTTCGAGTTAGCTATGGTGAGCCTCCTTGCTTCCGGAAGATTTCATTTACCTTTCAGTTATATCAGTTGTTAGGATGTCGTGGGTCTTTTCCCGACTTCCATCTTTATCAGTTAGAGGCTTCATAGATAGTCAGTATAGTTGAGAAGTCTGTATCATTTATTTTATTAAATATTTTAAAGACTTAAGTTGCCTATTTTATGGCGAGTAGAATATTATTTTTATATTCAGAGTTTTTTTCATTTGAGTTAAAGTTTTGTATTTAAGTTTCATGAACTTTTATTTCAGTTTTTAAGCTTTATATGCTTGAATTAGTTTTCCGCTTGTAATTAGCCAGGATGAGGGTTCGCTTGGGACCAGTAATGGTCTTCGAGTGCCGGCCACGTCTAGGGTGTAGGCTCGGGTCGTGACAACAAGTCAGCCTAATACCCAACTAATATGATAAAGTGTAGAAATTCATAATCGACTTCAATATAGCCCAAAACTTGGTTGTCACGTGTACAAGCCTCTAATGTGTTTTAATAAATTTGAATGAAAGCACAAGTCTCAAATGATATTGTTTCTAGAATGGAACAAATCATAAATAAGGAGAAAGAAGGTTTGCTGAGATGGCAAGCAGCTACCTCACAAACCTCCACAAGAAGCCTCGAATAAGAAGAGAACAAAAAGTATCACGAAGGTCCGGTCTTATAACCTACAAAAATATAGAAGGAAGGGATGAGTACCAAACCACATGGTACTCAACAAGTAAATTTCTAAACACAAGCTAAGGGAATATAATACGGGTACTCCTTGCACCCCAACCAAACCTCCACAATTACCACCTGCATAAAACTAGCCCAACCTAACCATTCAGAATTTACATAGCACACAGTTCTACAACAACACTCTATTACATATCCTCAAGAACAAGCTCAATATTCATCAATCACAAGTTCCGTAGAAAGACATTTAGAAGATCAACAAAACACAATATCAAGTTCACTAATGAGAAAGATGTGAAATGCAATGTCAAGTATAGTGATGCATGTCTGACCTAGTGATACACACCCGCTGTCTCTCAGTCCGGGACCCATGGGGAACATATCTGTCCATGCATCTGTTGCGACGTGCGACACGACCCTTGATAATAAAATTCATCGCCACGTGCAATGCGTCCCTCAATAATAGTATCCATCGCGGTGTGCGACACATCCCTCGAATCATAATATTCATCGCGGCGCGTGACACGTCCCTCGAAATGATACATCCTTCTCAATTCACATAATACTTACACAATCATGTCTCAGAAACCAATGCAAATGACATGTTCACACAAATAATGAGGAGATGATCATTTTCATAATAATTCACTATTCACAACAACACAATTGTGATACAACATCAAAAAAATGAGTCAATAAGCCTTTCAAAACTATTCTCAACACATCACACACCAATAATTAATCACATTGCCTTTTATTACCCCTTTTTCATACATTAGAATTATTCAATATGAACAAGTCAACCCATCACCAAGTCTCATTACTCCCAAACACATAAAGGAAATACACGAATTCTATACACTTAACAAGGATTTAGAAATCCACTTGCCTCAAATATTTGAACAATCACTCATGGACTTGAGTCTTCCTCTTTCGTTGAACTTCCAAATCAATGCAATCTATTCGAATAAATAATCACAATAACATTTTGAAACTAACAACATCCATTACTATGTGTCTAGTCTAGACCCAAAAATTCACTCAAATCTATAATCAAGTTCTTAAGTTTCAAGCCTATGATTAAGTCCCAAGTTTTCCAATATTATACATCTAATGGTATTCACATAATATCCTACACCTAATATTTAATTACATATACCAATATATCAAAACTTGAATCAATGACGCCAATTACGAACAACATCACGAGGACACCATTGTATCAAACCTCAAATTCATATACCTTATATTCCTAGCTATTAATTCAATTATGTTATCCAATCATAGCCGAAATCCTTTCAAAATTGATTGGCCAACACCCACTTTCTCAATTTCCAAAAAATAATGTTAAATATATATATGTATATATATCATCTACTAATTCCTTATTCCAAATCCCCCTTTTCAATCCAATTCTAATATATATATATATATAGCAATTAATGAAAGCATATGCAGAGCAATTAATGCAGGCATATGAGAAATTAAAAACTTTAGTTGAATTTTCCTTACGTGAAGCAGTTCGTCCTCCTTTGGTCCATGTTCACGCCGCAGGCAGGTTAGTTTTCTTCTCCTCTTTATTTTTTTTTCTGAATTAATTAGGTACTAAAAGTGAAAAATCTTACTAACTTATCTTAATATATATGGACCAAATTATTAAAAAAATTATAAACTTAGCCCATTAGCAACACACTAAATTAATTATCTAAAAATTACCCGTCAATTAATTAACTATAGTTAAACGAATAGTTCAAAATGCTCAAACCAATATCACTGACTATCAGGAATGACTCAGGGCAACTATCGGGAGCGGTAAAAATAGTAATTTTACGATAATGATCTTCTGGGTCATTACACTATAAGAATAAAATGAATAATAATAATTAATTCTATCTTGATTTTTGTACAAGTAATTTGTGACAACTATTTTAGTAATGCAAATAATTATATGGAATGATGGAGGAACTGTTATACTATATCTTTTTATCCCATATGGTATATATTAGGGGTGTCAAATGGGCGGGTTGAATTGAAATAGGATATATTAAAATGGGTTGAAATAGTAATCAGGTTGGGTCCTGTCCTGCCCAAATTTACTTTAGGCTCAAATGGGCTAAATATCTAGTTGGGTCATGAGCCGCGTAATTTAACCCGCTTAATCACAATAATTTTAACATATTGTTATTTACCTTTTCTAACCACAAGTTGAATTCAAGTCAAGAAAATAAAAAATAAAGTTAGAACATTGATATATTGGTAAATCCTAGAAGATATAAAATAGACAGTAATTCATAACTCTAATATGGGAACATACATTACACTAATTCAAATAAAGAATCTTAAAACGGGTTAAAATTAGAGAGTAAATTTGGCTCAATTGAAGATACTTTTAAAATGGGTTAAGGTTTCAATGTGTTGAGATTGACCCAATTCAAATTATCTCATTTAAGTTTGACTTTTTATTTTGGAAAAATTACCTAACTTCACATCCTTTTTACCTTATTTTCTATTATTCCATACCATTCCAAAAAATTACAAAAATCCTTTTTTTCTCAAATTCTCTCTTTTTCGGATAGATAACTTTCAATCTTCAAACTCCACGATTTTCTTCCTTTTTTTCACGCCTATAATCACTCCACTATATCACTAGTTACCTTTATCACTCCATTTTTGAATTTCAAATATTTTCTCTTTCCAGTTAATTGATTTCAAGTTAATCAAGAGATAGATCTTCTTAATTCATTTTTTTCTTTCCAGTTCAACATCATCGTAGTTTTTTTTTTAAAAAAATTGCTTTTTCATCTACAAAATTCTGATACATATGGATGATGGTCCATCTTTTAGTATTGGGGTTACCCAATTAGTTTCAACTGCTTAAGATAATGTATGTTGTATCTTTGATTGTGATGATGAAGATTTTATTGAAAATAGATCTAAACAAATAAACGATCCATTATTCATGAAGAATCTGGAGTTGGAGAAATCAAAGTCGAAGAAAGATTTTTACTTCTCAATCTATTGTGAAAAAATGCTCAAAAAGGGGGGAAAAGGCGGATCTGTCTTATCACGTCTGTCTCTATCAAAGGCACAATTTTTCAATGTATCTCATTTATTTTGATTCTTAAAAGCACAAGTTTTTAATGTATCAAACAAATCATTATTCATGAAGAATCTGATATTAGAGAAGTCAAAGTCGATGAAGGATGTATCTTCGATCTCTAAATCGATTGTGAAAAAAATGTCCAACAAATAGAGAAAAAATTTGGATCTAGTTTTTCACGCCCATCGTTACCAAATGTACATAGTCTCAATGTATCTAGCCGATTTTATTTCGTAATTCAGCTTCATGATACAATGACTATGTTTTATGCAATGTATCATGTTTATAGTTATTATACCAATACATAATCTAATATTGCTGATACTTCGACTACTGGATTTTATGCAATGTATCATGTTTATGTTTATTATGTTGATACATAACCTAATGTCGCTGATAATTCGACTAGCACTACTAGAAATTTGACTTATTACTATGCTTATGTAGCAACAGGTATACAATCGTAGCAATAGCTCACATATTACAACAGTTATAACTGTTGCAAAATATACTTGGATCTAATATAACAATTCTTTTAATGAACCGTGGCATCATCATAACTGTCCCTATAGGGATTCTATGGCTACAAATTTTAGAATCGTTGCAATAGATGACTCTATGGCAACAATTATTTTAGGAAAAATATTGTGCTTCTGATTTTTATCCCTAAAATATATTTCCCTCCATTAATTTTGCAAAGCACCAAATGTTTTCATCTCATTAAAAAATCTAAATGAAAAAACCCCTTTCCCATGAAACCCCTTTTCAACCAAAGCGACTATTCAAGAAATTTTCAGCAAAGCTTTTGGTGAGGAAAACAACAACGAACAACAATATCTGTGGTGAATCTCGTTGGTCCTCTTTGACAGCGAGGTTCGACAACAAATTCTTGCATATAAAGGTGAATGATTTTTAAATTTTCTCTGCTAGTTCATGATTTCTAAGTCCCCATTGAATTATTTTTTTAAAATCTTAAAGAATAATATATGGGTTAGTCTTAAATCTATGTTATTTGTTCTAATCTAGGTACTGTTTACACTTCCCCTATTTGACTTTGTGACGTATAGTGAACAGGAAAAAAAGCCACTTTTTTTGTCTTCGTATAGATTTTTATTTTCATGTCTTTTTCATAGAGTTGATGCTCTCCGTACAATTGAAAAGCTATTTGATTGTGGGGTATCCGACTATCAAAATTAAAGCTATGGTTGAGTATTTAGGATTAAACTTGAAGAGGATTTAGGGTTGAGTCAGTCTCTAGTTCTAAATTGAAAACACTAATGCTTTCTAGTTGTCTATGCTATATGCAAGTTGGCTCACTTGGGAAATCCAAAATATAATTGCTTTGTACCTGTGCCTAGTGACTTTAAGATAAGCTAGATTGTTATTGAATATGCCCTCTTTATTGTTTAATAGTGTCCTTGTCTTTATTGAAATGAATTTGATGGAAAATATTTGAGGGTATAGTTATCAAATATTTCTTTATATTGCGAAAGACACAAAAGATACAAGAAGTCAGCCCTTGGTGAAGTAGAACTGCAGAAGAATCTGTTAGAAACCTTTTTGTGTTCTCTTCTCAGTGTTGTTGCCCCCGAAAAGGTAACTCCTTTTGACCTCAACTCGTTTTAGCCGGCATTTTCTTTTGATAATCTGAAGCTTACTGTCAGCTTTTGTTCTCCTTCACTCAAATATTTATTTTCTTCTTTGATTCACTGTTGATGCCTAGTGATGGATTGTTTGGTTTCGAATTGAGTGTGTCTTAGTTGTTTGAGGTATAAGATATGCTCTTGTGTTTGTTTTTGTTTTGTTCGTGAGTGATAAGCCTTCAATCACTGGTTCCTTTGAATAGTCTTAGTCTAGTATGTTTAAGGAGTTATCTATCGATTGTTTTTTAAGTTTGGTTATGTAACACCTTGTATCCTAGATAGACCAAAATGCAAATTTTTAGAAGTTGCAGGTGCAACCTACGGTTGCCACCTACGGTTGCCACCTACGGACCGTAGTCTGACCTACGGCCCGTGTTGTGGGTTCGTGGTTCACCACTGCAGCCCCTCCCAAAAACCTAGCTCAAAAAATCTGCTACGTCTCGACCCACGGACAAACCTACGGTCTGTGGTCTATGTTGGTGGATCAAGACTCCTTTACCCAGTCTCTGACACGAACTACGGTCAACCAGCACGGACCGTCGTTCGATGCACGATCCTTTGGTCTGACCGTAGATGAGGGTCAGCAGCCAGTTGGAGGAAAATTATTGATAGGGTCAACTTCAAATGCTCATAACTCTTAGGACTAAATGAAATAGGTGTCCCATGACCTATGATATGATATATAATTGAATCTTCTTTCCAACGCCACTGAGTTTGCTAAAATCCGACCTCCAAGTAAAAAGTTAGTCTCGTTTTAGTGAAGCCTTGTCGAGCAGACTCGACCTACGACCCCAAACTAAGAACCGTAGATTGAGCTATGGCCCGTAGGACGGGTCCAATCCGTAAGTCACTCCAACAATAGTTATTTCAAGGGTCTTTTGGTCTTTTCCTACTTCGTTGGACCCCTAAGATACGCCGTTTAGACCCTAAATCATGAGGTTTTAGTCAATTTAAGCCTAGGAACATAACTAGAACTTACCTAAGTCAAGTTATTAATCAAAACATAGACAATTAGAAGCAAGAGAGGAGAATAAGGTCAAGAACCCCAGTTCAAGAACGCATCAAGGTTCCATTAGTTGCGGCCCCAAAATCTAAGGATTTCTCTGTGTAATTCATCACCAGGTATGTGGGATTTCACTAGTGGGTTCCTTTCATCCATTAGGTCCCTAGTTTCCAGTTAGTTTCTTGATTCCCTTATTATGACTAGACCTAGTGTTTTTTGAATGTTAGAATTATTGGGTTCTTAGCTGTTAGAATGATCCAAATCAAATTAGTATGTTACTACTTCACTTCTTGCATGAATTCCAGAACCCTAGCTATGTAGTTCTTTAGTTCTTGAATTACACATGCTAGGCCAGATATTTCAGTTATTCAGTTATACATGCCTCAGTTATTAATGCATCAATATCAGTTTAATTTTTACATTCTCAGTTTGCATGTTCAGTTCGAGCTATCCTGTAACTTACAGAAATTCAGTAATAATCTGTTAATTACTTAATCCATTGGGAGTAGCATAATACCGAGTTGGACTAGGGTTCAGCGTACCCAAATAGTCCTAGAACTACTAGCCACTTAGGTTGTAAGTCACCTCTGTGGGCATCAGTTCAGTGATCACGCCAGCATGCCTCTATACCTCTGGCATGGTATATTGGGTCCTCTCGATGGGGTGTATACATTGGACTCCATATTTAGCTCATGTGGTTTTATTATCGGTTATTAGTAGCTCCCACAGTTCAACCAAATCCTAATGTATTGACCATTTATCAGTATATCCAATATTCTATTTCAGCATGTTATAAATTGGTCTTTACATTCAGTTATCTCAGAATTCAGTATCTATATCATGTTCAGATTATGTCATTGCTTATTTGCTTGTTCAGTTATTTGTTATTTCAGCTTTACTCTATCCTGCATGCTCAATACCTTTCAAGTACTGATGCATACATGCGCTACATCTTCTCGTGATGTAGGTTCAGGTTCTCAGCATCCAAATCATGCTTAGATCAGTTCCCGATCTCCAGTTCAGCAGAATCAATGGTGAGTCCTCATTCTCCGAGGACAATAGTCATGAGTTTGTTTTCAGTAATTTTTAGTCCTTTAGTTTCAGTTTTGCTAGACTTAGCTGGGACCTGTCCCAACATTTCTAGTTTGTTAGAGGCTATTTTCAAACATAGTTAGATTCAGCTTAGTATTTAGTTAATATGTTCTTTATATTAAACTCATCAGCTTTCATTTATCTCAGTTATAATATATGTGTATTCCCCATCTTTTCATTTTTATTTATGATTTAGCTTCTGCATCAGTTTATTAACTATAGTATGCTCATGATCATGCCAGCAGGGTTAGCTTGGGATCACTTGTGGTCCTATGTCCTATGTCCGCGTCTCGGGAGTAGTCTCGGGGTGTAACAAACTTGGTATCAGTGTAGTATGTTTAAGAGTCCTAGGATGTCTGAAAAGCCGCACTAAGTAGAGTCCTTTTCATAGGTGTGAAGTGCACCACATCTAATGAGAGGGAGGCTACGAAGTGTTTTAGGAAAACTTTACTTTCTTGATATTCTTATTGTGCGTAAGGTATGATCTCTTCATAATCCATCGTTGTGCGCTTAAGATCATGTCTTCTCGTACTGCTAATGCCAGGAACACAAACATAGCTCCTCTAGTCCCTAATCAAGAAGTGTCGAATGCAGAATTCAGGAACGTTATTCAGATGTTGGCTTAGAGTGTGGCCAACTAGAACAATCAACGGGCTCCAGTTCAGGTAAATGCCAATGATGGATCAGTGGCAGCTAGAGTTTGAGATTTTGTTAGGATGAATCCGCTAGAGTTCATAGGATCGCAAGTTGGAGAAGATCCCCAAAACTTCATTGATGAGGTCAAGAAGATCTTTGGAGTGATGCAAATGACTGGTAATGGTAGGGTTGAGTTGGCATCCTACCAGCATAAGGATGTGGCTTACATATGTTCACTCAGTGGAAAGACAAGAGGGACTAATTTGTCTTTTGTAACTCCTTATATAGTAGTCAACTTTAATGTTAGTCCAGAAACTCTTTTAGAACCGTTCTCAGTCTCTAGTCTAGTCGGTGACCCAGTTATAGCTAGACGGGTATACATAAATTGCTCTGTCATAGTCTCTTAGAAAGTCACCTCAGCAGATCTTGTAGAGTTAGAAATGGTAGACTTTGATACCATTCTGAGCATGGATTGGTTACACTCTTGTTATGCCTCAGTCGATTGTAGAACTAGGATTGTTCGTTTTCAGTTTCCAGACGAACCAATCCTAGAATGGAAGGGTAGTAGCTTAATGCCTATGGGTCGATTCATTTCTTACCTTAAGGCCAAAAAGATGATCTCTATCATCCAGTTCGGGTTAAAGATTCTAGTTTTGAATCCCCAACTCTTGAGTCAGCCCCTGTAGTCAATGAGTTTCCAGAAGTTTTTCCAGATGATCTTTCCAGAGTTCCTCCCGAAAGGGGAATCGACTTTGGAATTGATGTCCTTCCAGATACCCAGCCTATATCTATTCTTCCTTACAGAATGGCTCCAGCTGAGCTTAAGGAATTGAAAGAGCAGTTGAAAGACCTTCTAGATAAAGGCTTCATCAGACCTAGTATTTCGCCATGGGGTGCACCAATGTTGTTCGTAAAGAAGAAAGATGGTTCTCTCAGAATGTGCATTGACTATAGGCAGTTGAACAAAGTCACAATCAAGAATAAGTAGCCCATCCCTAGGATTGATGACTTGTTCGACCAACTTCAAGGTGCTAGTCATTTCACAAAGATAGACCTTATATCAGGTTATCTTCAGCTTAAAGTCAGAGCTAGTGACATTCCAATGACAACTTTCAGAACTTAGTATGGTCATTACGAATTTATAGTTATGTCATTTAGACTAAGCAATGCTCCTACAACTTTCATTGATTTGATGAACAGAGTGTTCAAGAAGTACTTAGACTTGTTCGTTATCATCTTTATTGATGATATCCTCATTTACTCTAGGAATGAGGAAGAACATGCGAGCATTTGAGAGTTATTCTGCATACTCTAAAAAATACCAGTTACTTGCAAAATTTAACAAGTGCGAGTTTTGGTTACAATTAGTTGCTTTCCTTGGGCATATTGTGTCTAGTGAAGGAATTCGAGTAGATTCCCAGAAGATAGAAGCAGTGAAACAATGGCCCAGACCTACCTTTGCTACAGATATCAGAAGTTTCTTAGGTCTAGCAGGCTATTACAGATGGTTCGTGGAAGGATTTTCATCCATAGCCTCACCATTGACTAGGTTGACTTAGAAAAAGGTTAAGTTCTAGTGGTCAGATGGTTGTGAGAAAAGCTTTGCAGAACTGAAAACTAGGTTGACTACAGCTCCTTTATTGACTCTACTAGAGGGTTCAGATGGTTCTGTGATCTATTGTGATGCATCTAGGGTCGGCCTAAGTTATATGTTGATGCAGCAATGTAAGGTTATAGCTTATGCTTCCCGACAACTTAAGGTGCATGAGAAGAATTATCCGACTCATGACTTTGAGCTTGCAGCAGTGGTGTTTGCACTCAAGATTTGGAGACACTACTTGTATGGTATTCATGTAGATGTGTTCACAGACCATAATAGCCTCCAGTATGTATTCACCCATAAATAGTTGAATCTTCGCCAGAGAAGGTGGCTTGAGTTCCTCAAAGATTATGATATGAGCGTGCATTACCATCCGGGTAAGGCGAATGTAGTAGCAGATGCTCTTAGCAGATTATCTATGGGTAGTGTAGCACATGTTGAGGAACAAAGAAGAGAGCTAGCAAAGGATTTTCACAGATTTGCTCGCCTAGGAGTTCGTCTTATGAGCATATCAGATGGTGGTGTAACGATTCAAAATGGGGCAGAATATTCTTTGGTAGTAGAGGTTAAGGAAAAGCTAGACAGTGATCCAATCTTGCTTGAGCTCAAGGGTGCAGTCTACAATCAGAAAGTGGAGGTTTTCTCCCAAGGGGAAGATGGTGTGCTTCGCTACCAGGGTCAATTATGTGTTCCTAATATGGGCGAGTTGAGACAACATATTCTTGTAGAGGCCCATAACTCCAGATATTCTATCCATCCAGGCGCCACTAAGATGTACCATGATCTGCGGGAAGTCTATTGGTGGAATAGTATGAAAAGACATATGGCAGACTTTGTGGCTAAGTGCCCCAATTGCCAGCAAGTTAAGGTAGAACATCAGAAACCAGGAGGCATGAATCAAGTGATTGACATTCCTACTTGTAAGTGGGAAGTGATCAACATGGACTTCATCACAGGTTTACGTCTTACTCGCAGACAGCATGACTCTATTTGGGTGATTGTTGATAGGGTTACTAAGTCTTCTTGCTTTTTGGCGGTCAGGACTACAAATTTGGTGGAGGATTACGCCAAGCTTTACATTAATGAGGTTGTAAGGTTGCATGGGTTACCTTTGTCTATCATCTTAGATAGAGGTCCTCAGTTTACCTCTCAATTCTGGAAGTCACTTTAGAAGGGTCTTGGTACTCAGGTTAACCTTAGCACAACATTTCATCCACAAATGGATGGTCAGGCAGAGCATACCATTTAGACCTTAGAGGACATGTTGAAAGCTTGTGTGATCGACTTCAAGGGTAGTTGGGACGATCACATTCCTCTTATTGAGTTCACCTACAATAATATTTACCATTCTAGCATTCAGATGGCCCCTTATGAGGCATTGTATGGGCGTAGATGTAGATATCCAGTTGGTTGGTTTGAAGTAGGTGAAGCAGCCTTGATAGGACCAGATTTAGTCCTTGATGCTATGGAGAAAGTGAAACTCATTATAGATAGACTTAAGACTGCCCAGAGCCGCCAGAAGTCTTATGGAGATGCGAGAAGAAAGGAACTGGAGTTCCAAGTTAATGATTGGGTTTTCTTGAAAGTGTCACCTATGAAGGGGGTGATGAGATTTGGCAAGAAAGGGAAGCTCAGTCCCAGATATGTAGGCCCTTACCGGATCTTGAAAAGGATTGGTGATATTTATCGTGGTGACCAACAACACTAACCTACGGTTCTAGTGTCTACGATCGTCGATAGTATAATAATCCAACTAAAGGTTGTGGTCGTGTCCCAAGGGAGTGGTAGTGAAAATAGTAGTTAATTAGAATTTCATTCTAATTAGTCATAGCTAAAGAGATTTGCAAATAAAAGCATAGTAAATTAAAGGGGATGACACAAAAGTGTCAAATATCAATTTGGGGGTTTATGTCACAAGTAGTAAAAACAACAAAAATAACAAGAAAATCAAGTATAGGTAAGAGTTCTTGGGGTGTGACCGCAATACAAGTTGAGATAAATCATTGGGTACCTACTTTCGATAGGAAATTTGAAAGATAATAGTGACTAGGCTAAGCTTTAGATTGAAATAAGTTCCCACTCGGGAAACTTACCCCGTTTCAAATGTGTTCCTCTCGGACACCCATTTGCCGCATGAAGACCAGCCTACACCTTACCCCACTCACTCTGTCGAGCTGAGTGTTAGGATATGGGACTAGGGCTCACCCTCTTGGGCTGAACCTCATGTCGACCCACTCCTTAGGCCATCAGTCTAGTGGTCTTGGTTTCGCGACCTCCCTCTCGGGCAAGCCGAAAACACATGTGTGTCTTTGTATTTACAACTACAAACCCTTTAGATTAAACCACAACCACTAGGTGAAATCACCATTAAACTACATCTAACCTATCAGCAAGCAAGACCCAACACGTATATCAACACATATTTGCTAAATCACACCCTAAGAATGGGGGTTTTTAGCCACACATCAAGAAATAATTAAATACACCTAAAATGATAGTAAAATCAAATGGATATAAGAAATTAAACCTTGATTTAAGCAAAGAAAGAAGAATGGAGAAGACCCACTTCCAACTTGGGGAAGATGAAATCCTTCTTTCTTCAAGTCTCCCAAAAACCCTCTCCAAACTTGAGAGAAAATATCCAAAAAGTACTATTCTATTCTGGAAATTAAAATAAATGTTCGACACTTAAAAATAATAACTAAGGCTAGTTTTTATAATTTTTAGATTTAGTGCTGCGGCGGACCGTTTGGCGAGGTAAGTTGTGATCGCTGAATGACTCAGCGAATCGCCCTTCTTCTGGTTCATCGCCTTTTGTGCTTTGCCTTCAGCATGTTTGTGTTCTGGACCATTGGGCGGTATAGCATTGCTTCGTGAAACTGTTCGGCGAAGTGTCGACTGATCCTTTCATCGCCTTTTTTATCCACTTCCTTCAGGGATTCGCGTACTGGAACAAAGGGAGGAGTGCTTCCCTTCGGTGATTCGCCAAGAGTGCTTAGCAAAGCTCAGGCTTCAGTTTTTACGTTCTTTCCAGCCTTTTTGTTTCTTTTTGTACCTAAGTGTCCATGCTTCCGGTAAAACTTCAAAATACCTGAAACATAATAGTTTTCATCAGATATTGAGACAAAATAAGCATTTGAGGACATTATTTCTATTAAAATAAAGCCCTAAATAAGTCCAATTTGTGGACTCATCAACACCCCCAACTTAAACTTTTTCTTGTCCTCAAGTAAAACTTCAGGTTCAGCAGTTCAAATAGGATGTCTAAAATAGTGCTACACAAGACTCAATCATGAATATACACAACGAGACTCAAACTAGTCATGCAAAGATCAATTTTGTACTCAAAGATTCAACTTGTGACACACCATTACCAAAGATTCTCATGCTCACAACACTTGCTACTAATGCAAGTTCAAGCTCATCCACAATATTTGAATGCCCTCACATAAAGAATGATTCCATATTCACAAACAGAAGTCAATCAATTTAAGATCAGGAATCAGATGCAACGGTTACACTCAGAAAGAGGAACACAATGCATGTTTTTACCCATAGATTTGCCCTTATTTTCAAATCGATCTTCGATTCGGCTTACTAAAGATCAAAAAGGTCTTTTCAAGGCTTGTCATGGGGCTGAGTGCAAAGGTATGGTCATTTTAGGCTCGGTGACTAAAGATCCTCATGAATTGTGGAGCTTTCAACACTTCCTTTTCTTCACCTTTTTCTATCAATTTTTCTTCTAGTGCTTCAAAGTAATCCTATTATTCACTCCATGGATTGCTTGGAAACTCCATTTCTTTTGGACTTTTATTCCACTGTCTTCTTTTCATTCTTTTCTTTTCTTTTTTCTTTCTATCTTTTTCTTTTTTTTATATGGAGGGCTTCCATTTTTCCTCAACACCATGAGTTAGAAGAGACTTTTCTTGTACTTCTTGACTTCTGTTTTCCCTTTTCACCACACCCCCAACTTAAGCTTTTGGCTTAGGTTGGCTATTTACTACATCACAAATCATGAGGATTACAAGTGGTGGTTGAATAAAGGTCTAGGTTTTATCAAGTTTTCTTTCAAAGAAGGCTAAGGCTCAAGGGGCGTTCAAAAGAGTTTCACACACTCACGGGTAGGTCACAAAAGAGGTATATGTCAAATTGGCTCACACTCTTTAAACTTACCTAAGATCATTTCAAGAGCACACCTTACTAAATCAATCAGACTAACGGGGAAAATTCTAGGTTTATTCATGCATGGTTCAAAGTATGCTCATCACACAAGGCATCGATACTAAAGGCAAACAAGACTACACACTTTCACTAGTGTGCAACGATCATCTCAAGAGAAATCAATTTGATACATGGCTAATCACAATGAGATGCAAAGAGTTCACATATTGCCTATGTAACTTCATTTGGTCTCATTATAGCCGCACATTCATGTTTGTTCGATTGAGAGCACTATTTAACTCATCAATATTGATCAAAACTGAGACTTAAATTTGTACGAGAACAACCACTTTCAACACAAGCTGTAGCGAAAATTTTTGAAACACAATTTTTTTTCAGAAGGGTCAAAATTTGCATCAATTAAAATAAAAAAAAGGAGCCATAAGCTCAAATAATCGCAAAAGCAGTTTTTTAAGAACAATTTAAAACAGACAACCCAAATATATAGAAAAACACAAATATCCACAACAAGCAAACAAAGTGAGCTTCACCCCACTGCAATTAAGAAAAATTGTCCTCAAATATATATAACAATAATCCAGAAGTCAAATTAAAGAAAGACAGAGATATGGCTAGAGAATAATCCTGGTTAGGTAGTTGTTTCGAGTTGGAGTTCTTCAGCAGATGTAGCATTGAACTGAAGGTATAGTGGGGACGTTGGGTGCATTACTGAGTGATTCCTCAAGCTCCAGGAGCTCTTTTCAACAGTCCATTGCACCTATTTTCAACCCACATTCTCGAGTGATTCATCAGCTACCTTTTTGTTGGCCTGCAGCTTATCCAGTTCATTCCCATTTGGCAACAGAATTTTGACTTCCGACTGATTCGGTGCATCGCCAAACAACTTTTGACTTTGCCGAGTTTTACAGAACTTCTCAGCAAATGTGGATTTTCAAACGGTGGTAACCATCGGGGTCGCCGATCAGGTGGGCGAATCGCCGAAACCTTCTTGAGCTTGCCGAGTTTTATAGACTCCAGGCTAAGAGGGTGCCTTGAATCAAACGGCGGAATAGTATAGATCGCCATTATCTTCGAGGACTCGCCAACTGGTTCTGCTATTTGCCATTATGCACCTGTTTAGCACTTGTTGCACTTCAATCAGTAAAACTAACACATCATTATTTATAAAAGTAAATCCTACAGCTACGACCTTAGGTTGCCTCCGAAGAAGCGCCTTGCTTAACGTCGTGGCACGACGTAGGTCCTGCCTCACTCCCTGTTATCGGAGTTAGACCTAGTGTCACTAGGTAACCCCAATATGTCGTTTGGATGGAGTTGAGGCACTGCAAACATCAGGAGTGATCTGATGTGCTGAATTGATCTAGAATGAGATCCAATCACTTGATTTAACACTTTAGCATTCTCTCTCATTACATCCAGCACTCGATCTTGATCAGTGATCTTTTGGAGAATGATTTGAAGAGTGTCCTCAACATGATTTTTCTTATCTTCTCTAGATTCCTTTTGCTCATGAGGAGTTATATACCTCCCTTGGCGTTTGCACTGGTTTTCCACCTCAGATATTTTGGTGGTCAAGTCATTTAGTTGAGATACCAGCAAAGTTAGCTTGATGTCACCCTCAACTTCTCGATCTACCTCAACTGACTTGCCACCCACTCCCTCAGCCATGCTTAGAGAACCTGCATACACAAACAATGAAAAAAGAAAAAAAAATTAAAAGTAAAATTAGTAAAATACACTAAAAAGAATAAAAACTCTACTCAATTACATCTTCACGTGACACCACTCCCCGGCAACGGTGCCATTTTGATGCTTATCATGACCAACGACACTAACCTACGATACGAGTGTCTACGATCGTTGATAATATAGTAACCCAACCAAGGGTTAGGGTCGTATCCCAAGGGAGTGGTAGTGAAAATAGTAGTTTATTAGAATTTCATTCTATTAGTCGTAGCTAAAGAGGTTTGCGAATAAAAACATAGTGAATTAAAGGGGGTGACACCAAAGTGTCAAATATCAATTTGGGGGTTTATGTCACAAGTAGTAAAAATAACAAAAATTACAAGAAAATCAAGTATGGGTAAGAGTTCTTGGGGTGTGACCGCAATACAAGTTGAGATAAATCGTTGGGTACATGCTTTCGAAAGGAAATTTGCAAGATAATAGTAACTAGGCTAAGCTTTAGATGGAAATAAGTTCCCTCTCAGGCAACTTACCCCGTTTCAAATGCGTTCCTCTCGGACACCCATTTGCCGCATGAAGACCAGCCTACACCTTACCCCACTCAGTCTCTCGAGCTGAGTGTTAGGATATGGGACTAGGGGTTACCCTTTCGGGCTGAACCTCATGTTGACCCACTCCTTAGGCCATCAGTTTAGTGGTCTTGGTTTCGCGACCTCCCTCTCGGGCAAGCCAAAAACACATGGGTTGCTTTCAATTTGAAACTACAAATCCTTTAGATTAAACCACAACCACTAGGTGAAATCACCATTAAACTACATCTAACCTATCAGCAAGCAAGACCCAACAGTAATGACAACACATACTTTCTAAATCACACCCTAAGAATGGGGGTTTTAGCCACACATCAAGAAATAACAAAATACACCTAAAATGATAGTAAAAGCAAATGGGTATAAGAAATTAAACCTTGATTTAAGCAAAGGAAGAAGAATGGAGAAGACCCACTTCCAACTTGGGGAAGATGAAATCCTTCTTTCTTCAAGTCTCCCGAAAACCCTCTCCAAACTTGAGAGAAAATATCCCAAAAGTACTATTCTATTATGGAAAATAAAACAAATGTTTGACACTTAAAAATAATAACTAAGGCTCGTATTTATAGTTTTTAGATTTAGTGTTGTGGTAGACCGTTCGGCGAGGTTAGTCGCGATCGCCGAATGACTCGGTCAATCGCCCTTCTTCTGGTTCATCGCCTTTTAAACTTTACCTTCAGCATGTTTGTGTTCTGGACCATTGGGCGGTATAGCATTGCTTCGCGAAACTATTCGGCGAAGCGCCAACTACCCCTTTCATCGCCTTTTTTATCCACTTCCTTCAGGGATTTGCCTACTGGAACAAAGGGCGGAGTGCTTCCCTTCGGTGATTTGCCAAGAATGATTGGCGAAGCTCTGGCCTCAGTTTTTATGTTCTTCTAGTCTTTTTGTTCCTTTTTGCGCCTAAGTGTCCATACTTACGCTAAAACTTCAAATACCTAAAACTTAATAGTTTTCATCAGATATTGAGACAAAGTAAGCATTTGAGGACACTATTCGTATTAAAATAAAGCCCTAAATGAGTCCAATTTGTGGACTCATCAACTGGTAAAGTGGCTTATGAGTTAGAATTGCCAGCAGATTTAGCAGTGCATCCAGTCTTTCATATTTCAATTTTGAAGAAGTGTGTGGGTGATGCAGCATCTGTAGTGCCATTAGAGACTGTGGCTGTAAAGGATAGCCTTTCTTATGAGGATGTACCAGTTGAGATTATTTATCGTCAAGTTAGAAGGTTGAGACGCAAAAAAGTCACTTCAGTTAAGGTTTGGTGGAGGAGTCAGTCCGTACAAGGAGCCGTTCGGGAAGCAGAAGCAGGCATGAAAGCCAAGTATCCTCACTTCTTTCCTTCTGATTCCACTCCAGCTTGAGGTAATAGTTCCTCTTCAGTTTTTCAGTCATTCATGCGTAAATTCAGTCTTAGAATTATGTTCCTTCAGTTTGTACTTGCATTTTCAGCGTATTTGCATGTTCTTGGAACTCAGTTCAGTCAGAAATACAGTTCTCAGTGTTTAGTGGTATGGATTGCAGCCCTTTCCCTCTATATCACCTAGTTTAGTCTTCATTCGAGGATGAATGTTCTCAAGGGGAGATAATGTAACACCCCGTATCCTAGATTGACCAAAATGCAGATTTTTAGAAGTTGCAGGTGCAACCTACGGTTGCCACCTATGGACCATAGTCTGACCTATGGCCCGTGTTGTGGGTTCGTGGTTCACCACTGCAGCCCCTCCCAAAAACCCAGCTCAGAAAATAGGCTAAGTCTCAACCCACGGACAGACCTACGGTCCGTAGGTCAGACCACGGACCATGGATCAAGACTCCTTTACCCAGCCTCTGACACAAACCAGCACGGATCTTCGTTCGATGCACGGTCCGTAGGTCTGACCGTAGATGAGAGTAAGCAGCCAGTTAGGGGAAAATTGTTGATTGGGTCAACTTCAAATGGTCATAATACTTAGGAAAAAATGAATGTGTGTCCCATGACCTATGATATGATAGATAATTGAATGCTCTTTCCAACTCTACCGAGTTTGCTAAAATCCAACCTCCGAGTAAAGAGTTATGCTCGTTTTAGTGAAGCCTTGTCGAGCAAACTCGACCTACGACCCCAATCTACGGACCGCAGATTGAGCTATGGCCTGTAGGTCCAATCCGTAGGTCACTCCGACAATAGTTAATTCAAGGGTCTTTTGGTCTTTTCCTATTTCGTTTGACCCCTACGATACGTCGTTTAGACCCTAAATCATGAGGTTTTAGTCAGTTAAGCCTAGGAACATAACTAGAACTTACCTAAGTCAAGTCATTAATCAAAATATAGAAAATTAGAAGTAAGAGAGGAGAAAAAGGTCAAGAACCCTAGTTCAAAAAACGCAGCAAGGTTCCTTCACTTCCAGCGACGAAATCTAAGGATTTCTCCGTGGAATTCGTCAACAAGTATGTAGGATTTCACTAGTTGGTTCCTTTCACCCATTAGGTCTGTAGTTTTTAGTCAGTTTCTTGATTTCTTTATTATGACAAGACCTAGGATTTCTTGAATGTTAGAATTATTGGGTTCTTAGCTGTTAGAATAATCCAAATCAGATTAGTATGTTATTACTTCGTTTCTTGGATAAATTTTAGAACCCTAGCTATGTAGTTCTTTAGTTCTTGAATTACATATGCTAGGCCAGATATTTCAGTTATTCAGTTATACATGCCTCAGTTAGTAATGCATCAATATCAGTTTAACTGTTGCATTCTCAGTTTGCATGTTCTGTTTGAGCTATCCCGTAACTTACAGAAATTCAGTGATAAAGTGTTAATTACTTAATCCATTGGGAGTAGCATAATACCGAGTTGGACTAGGGTTCAGCGTACCCAAATAGTCCTAGAACTACTAGCCATGTAGGTTGTAAGTCCCCTTTATGGGCATCATTTCAGTGATGACCCCAACATACCTTTATACCTCTGGAAGGGTATATTGGATCCTTTCGATGTGGCGTATACATCGAACTCCATATTTAACTCATGTGGTCTTATTATCTATTATTAGTAGAGCCCACAGTTCAGTCAAATCCTATTGCATTGATCATTTATCAGTATATCCAGTATTCAGTTTCAGCATGTTATAAATTGGTCATTGCATTCAATTATCTCAGCATTCAGTATCTATATCATGTTCAGATTATGTCATTGCTTATTTGCTTTGTTTAGTTATATGTTATTTCAGCTTTACTCTATCCTGCATGTTCAGTACCTTTCAAGTATTGACGCATATGTGCGCTACATCTTCTCGTGATATAGGGTGACGCTCTCAGCATCCAGATCACGCTTAGATCGATTCTCGATCTCCAGTTCAGCAGAATCAGTGGTGAGTCCTCATTCTCCGAGGACAATAGTCATGAGTTTCTTTTCAGTATTTTTAGTCCTTTCGTTTTAGTTTTGCTAGATTTAGCTTGGGCCAGTCCCAGCATTTCTAGTAAGTTAGAGGCTATTTTCATACATAGTTAGATTCAGCTTGGTATTGAATTAATATCTTCTTTGTATTAAACTCATCAGCTTTCATCTATCTCTGTTATAGTATATGGGTATTCCCCATATTTTCATTTTTATTTATGATTTAGCTTCCGCATTAGTTTATTATCTTTAGTATGCTCATGATCATGCCAGCAGGGTTAGCTTGGGATCACTTGTTGTCCTAGGTCCCGTTTCTGCGTCTCGGGGGTATTCTCGGGGTGTGACAGATTAGCATGGATTCTAGTCGTCGGGTTGCTTTACTGTTCGTCTAGTTAAGCTTGCATGCTTGCTTCCTTTTACTTACTGGATTAAGTTGAGTAATTGTTTTTCTCATGCATGTTTGTGATATGTGGAACTCCGTCTTTCATCTTTAACTAATTCCAATGAGTTTAACGAGCATAGAACTGGGAAGTTGCTACTTTCCACCTAGTTCTTGTGATATTTTTGTTTATTTCATTAATCCTTGACCTGCATTCTCATTTTATATGCCTGATTTAATTGCCTTTGGATCGGTAGCAGTTTATGTGGTCTAGCAAGTATTGCTTTCAGGTGAGATGGTACTGATTTTGTTGTTAAGTTTTGGATTTGGCTTCCCCCGTAGATATTTTGTCATTTCTTCAAATATTAGAAATTATTTGGCTTGATCTTCCAGTAGTTTGGTTTGTGCTTAGTTCCCTGGAAATTTTACTTCAGATCAATTAGCTCCTAATTCAGAGGGATTAATGTGTGTTGTGAGTGGCATCAATTGTTGTAGAATGTGTCGCATTCTCCTCCTTGCCGTAGCTTAAATGTTGAGATAATTTTGTTAGCTTTGAATCTGCAAAAACACTAATGCTTTCTGGTTGTCTGCGCTATATACAAGTTGGCTCACTTGGGAGAGCCAAAGTATAATTGCTTTGTACCTATGACTAGTGACTTTAGGATAAGCTAGATTGTTATTGAATATGCCCTCTTTATTGTTTAAGAGTTGCCTTGTCTTTATTGAAATGATTTTGATGGAAAATTTTTGAGGGTTTAGTTATCAAATATTTATTTGTATTGCAAAAGACACAAAAGATACAAGAAGCCCCTGTTAAAGTAGAACTGTAGAAGAATCTGTTAGAAACCTTTCTGTGATTTTATAATAATCCTTTTTCTTGTCCTTTTGCTTAGTATGATGATTATTTGAAGAATTTAACCATCCTACTATTTGGAGAACTTCCAATATTTTCTTCATTATTTTATGGGGATGGAATAAAAAAAGTAATAGTTCAAACTTGTATCCTGGTTAGAACTTTTTCTTGACAAAGTTAGGTGTTCTGTTAAAAAGACATCAAGAAGATATGAGGTTACAAAAGTACAACTCCCATAAGCCTTTTACAGTGTATCAAAATGCTCATCAGTACTAATAACAGGGATTAATTTAGTCTCCTCTCCCCAAAAAATGGTAAGAAAACATCAAGCTTTAAGAGAATGATTTGGAGTTAGGATTCCTTCCAAACATCTTCAATTCCTTTCAGTCCAATAACATCAAAAAATAACTGCAGGGATTTGCTGAAGAACTTTTGGAAAAGAAACTTTTCTTTGGTTTTTCTGCAATAACTGCATAAAATGAATTGTCCCAATATTGCACGTAGTGTAGAATGCGTGAGTCAGGCACACGTCCTGAGCTAGATCTCTGCCACAAGCAAAAGCCTGCTATTTAAGTGGAGAGGGGCAAAGGGGTGTGCCTGTTATCTGTCAGGTTACAAACGGCACTGGCCCTTGGGGATTTCTCAATTACCAACAAGAGGAATAAAATGGATTGTCCTAATTACTTTTTCCATGTGAACAATCAACTTGGTTACTATTTTATGAATACGTGAAATCGTTTGCTAGAATCAAAATAAATGTACTGATAGTTATTTGCTTGATGCAGTTTGTTGCATTGTTGTGTGACTACTTAAGTTTTGCTCAAGAGCACGACCAATCAGTCCGTACATTTTCTGCAGCTGGAATTTCAAAGGTGAGAAATCTGTTTGAGTGTCCCCTTATTGCTGCGTATAATCTATGTTATTTTCTCTATTCTAGCTCTGCCATATAATCTATGTTATTTTGTCTAATCTACGTCTCTGTGTAAGTGAAAATTTAGATACTAAATGTTGCAACAACATTAGTAGTTAGTGGGCGAGTTGATAAACCCGTACAACACATCAATCAGGGGAAAGCTCTCAATACTCTTAATCTTTGGATTGGTGTTTCGACGGTAAGTCAAAATCATACTACTGAAATACAGATTATAGAATTATGAGCTCTTTTTGTTGGATTAGAGAACAAAGCGATGATGTCTTCGCATCCTCAAATTTTTTGAAACTTCAAGTATTAATTATGGTATATTTTGTTCTTCATATTATTGGCCTGAGATGTGCCTTATTTTTATTGAAGTAGATTAAGTAAAAAGTGTTGATTGATGCTATCTTGTCCTCAATACTTAAAGAAAATAAAACTTGAAGTTGTAATGGTGTTATTTTCTCATTTTCGTGATAAATATGTAGGCCAAGAGTCGAGAGTCATTATTCCTAAAATTTGTTTGTCGACAATTCAACCCTGACTAGATAGTGTAGAATATTGGAATACTATTTTTCTATAATTAGTTTTGCTTCTGATTTTTAGTCATTCATTTGTATAAAGTTTCTTAAATGGTAGAAGCTGCTAATAACTTAACTTGTAACACCCCGTATCCGAAAATAGACCAGATTGCATATTTCTGATGTTACAGGTGGCACTCACGGACACCATCCACGGACCGTAGATGGACTCATGGTCCATCCTGCAGGTCCGTGGTTCATGACAGAAACTTCCCCAGAACTCAGTCAGAAAGTTTGGCTAAGTGTTGACCCACGGCCAGACTTATGGTCCGTAGGTCAGGTCACGGACAGTAGTTCGTGTTCGTGGATCGATGCCCCAAAAGCCCCGCTTCAGTCCCGATTGACAATTGACCAGAACCAGAATGGACCGTCAATCGATCCACGGTCCGTAGGTCTAACCGTAGATAAGGATCAGCAGCCAGTTAGCTGAAAATTGTTGATGGATTAACTTCAGATGGTCATAACTTTTAGCACAAAAATAATTGTGTCCCATGACCTATGATATGATAGATAATTGAATTATCTTCCCAACTCCACCGAGTTTGCTAAATTCTGACCTCCGAGTAAAAAGTTATGATCGTTTTAGTAAAGGCCCGTCGAGAAGGCCTGACTTACGGACGCAATCTATGGACCATAGATTGACCTACAGCCCGTAGGTCCAATCCGTAGGTCACTCCGACAGCAGTTAATTCAGGGGTCTTTTGGTATTTTCCTATTTCGTTTAACCCTTAAGGTACGTCGTTTAGACCCTAAATCATGAGGTTTTAGTCAGTTTAAACCTAGAACCATAACTAGAACTTACTTTAGTCAAAATCATTAATCAAAGCATAGAAAATTAGAATCAAGAGAGGAGAAAAAGGTCTAGAACCCTAGTTCAAGAACGCAGCAAGGTTCCATCAGTTACAGCCCCAAAATCGAAAGATTTCTCCGTGGAATTCGTCACCAGGTATGTGGGATTTCACTAGTGGGTTCCTTTTGCCCATTAGGTCCCTAGTATTCAGTCAGATTCTTGATTCCATGACTATGAACAAACCTAGGATTTCTAGAATTTTAGCAGATCATCATGAATTAGATATTTAAATATTCCAAATTAGATTATCATATTATTGCTCAGTTTATTGCATGAATTTCAGAACCCTAGCTATGTATTTCTTTAGTTCTTGAATTACACATGCTAGGTCAGATATTTCAGTTATTCAGATACACATGCATCAATTATTAATGCATCATTATCAGATTAATTGTTGCATTCTCAGTTTGCATGTTCAGTTTCGAGCTATCCAGTATTTACAGAAAATCAGTCATAACCAGTTAACCACTTAATTCATTGGGAGTAGCATAATA
>JAJOOR010010502.1:0-30747 GCA_036250505.1 Solanum acaule | reverse complement strand
TTGCAGTTACCAAGGATTGAGTCCTCAATAAAGGACAGGGAGAAGTTCTCAAGTCAAAAGAGGTTACAGAAGATGGAGGAAGGCCATACCTTCGGATCGTTGGGATTCCTCTTTATGGATTCAGTATAATGTTTAACCGCCTCTGGATACTTCATCTCCTTGAAGAACTGATTTCCTGTAACATAGTGAAGAAAGTTAGCCACATAAGAGGAAAAACAACAAAGACAAGCCTTAGAAAGAACTACCTTTCTCACGCTCTTCATCTGCTATTTGTGGACTGAAATACTCTTGCTGCTCTAATTCCTTTTTCGCCTTCTCAGCTTCATTCAGTTTCTTAAGGGTATCCGGGTTGCGATGCTCGGTCAGAGCTTTCTGGAAAACCTCAATTGCAACTTCAAAATCCTTCGAACTTTTAGCCAACTTTGCCAAGGCAGTTCCCTTGCGAGTCAGAGCCCTTGCGATCATCTTATAGTCTGACCTTAGCTCTCGCCCTCTTTCAACAGCTGTGTCACAATCTTTGATGCATTCCTCATACTGAAATCAAGGCAAAAAATCATATCAAAAAGTGAGTTCACAAGAGCAGAGAAATTATTCAGAAATTTCACAGGAAAATCATACCATCACAGGAAACAGATCGGAGTTCTGGAACTAGGCTCAAAATATTACACTTGCTATGGGTAAAAAAGAGGATACAGAAACCTGGGAGGCAATGGGGATGGGAACACAACTCACCATGTCTATCCCTCTAATGACCAAGTATCATGTCATGCAGTCACCAAAAAAATCAAGGACATATAGGTGGAGTAAGTTGGCAAAGATTACCTCTCTACTCACCCCTCGGCTTTATATGCTATTACTGGTCCTAAATGGAGACTTATTAGCAAAGGAAGTGGACTAACTCAAACCCTTTCCCTTAAACTTAACAGCTTGGAGGGTCAACTTTGGTGATTAATTATATTAGAAATTAGAAAAGGAAGCCACTGAACTCACAAACTTCCCCCTAAACTCAAGATTTTGTTGGTTAGTAACATCAATTCACTTCAGAATTCCTTTCACGGAATTTCTAAGCATTTTACTTTTCTGGCCAGATGTATCTTCCTGACAAACCGGAGTGTACTCTTAATGCATGATCCACCCAAAAAGGCATGGCAGCAATGAGAAATTCCCATGCAAACAGCTAGATACCGGGACAGACACAGATCTCCCAGGAGAAGCCTATATACAGATTTCGTTAACCATAGAAGAGGAAGTGACTACTACCACCGCATAGGTGAAGATAGATACAGTTATTGAAGAGAGTAAGTTTGTAAAGCACGTAAGAGACTACTACCATGGTTAAACAATTTCTAAAGCAAAAAATCACACATTTACTTCACAACCATCAGCAAACAACTCTAAGCTGCATCAATTATGGAAGGCTAGAATAAACGAAAAATCAAAAAAGAAAAGGATAAACATAATTTACAAATGAGTGTGCATGAAGGTTACCAATATCCGTGTTTTAACTACATCTTCTGTAACATTTGGGCTTCTTCTAAGCACATTATATTCCCTTTTAAATAATGTGACACATCACTACTAACCCAGCACCAATTGGGCACCTAACAAGTATATCAGGACATTGTGTAGAATTTTCAGGTTCATTAACAAGCAGATCTTCAATGAAGAGCACCACACACTCCATGCCTAACACAAGCTATGGAATCAATGCATTAGCACCTGTACTATCACCACTTCACAGCTGTTCATAGGTTTCAGAGAGACATACCATCTGGGGATTAATAGATCAGATTTTCCATTTAACATGGAAGACCTTTCATTAATTATTATGCTCTCCTAATATATTAGGAAAGACAACTCAGATAGGCAATTCTACCACAGCAGGAAAAACCAGAGACACCCTCTTCCACCACCCAAAAAAATAAAAATGGAACAGATAGCAAAGAAGATCAGTAACTTGCTTTTGGATATAAAGGCTAGACGATTGACTGATAAAAAAAGAGTAGACAATTGATGAGAAATACTACTATAGCAATCTGCCAAGGGCGTAATAACAACCAACCAATTACCCAAACAAAAAATGAACACCTTGAGAAGGGTATATCACCCATATGTTTGAACGCTTCTACACAAAGACATTATGTCCAGCATCATAAATCTGCCAATAAGCCAAATTCCATTTCCCTCTATGATACTCTGTGCCCTCTCGACTACAACATTTCTTATATGGAACCCAACTAAAACCTCACAACAAACCCCACAAACTTAGTTATAAATTGAAAAAAAGAATACCGAACTCACCAAGGAATTACAGCACTACCAGATGGCCTTTTACCTAGGAGAAAAGTGAAATCCTTCTACCACATCAACTACGCTGATGATGAAATCAAATTCCCCCAAGCATGTCACCAAAAAAATGCATAAAGACGACAAACACACAAGTAGTAAAAGTTGATACTCCTTCATCCATTCCAATTTATACAGCCTCTCTTCCGATTTTCAGGATCGTTGTCTATTTCAACATAATCTATACAACTTCCAAAAGCCAAAACTCATTAAACCATTGAAGTGCCATTTTTTAAACAACTCAAGCAAGACATGTACTATCCTACCACACAGCTAGATTCAAACCCTTGTCTACCATAAACTTCAGCTCAACTACGCTGGCTAGGCTAACTCCTAAGTGCAATAATTCAAAAACTTCAACTTGTTTTGATCAAGTTAAAGACTAGATCAATTGTAGCAAGCAGGGATCATAAAAACAGATAAAGCGCGAACTAGGCAAGACAAGCAGACTTGGTTTTCTTTTTAAAAATTTGAACTTTTAGCTTTACTACTACTATTACTATACCATGCAAGTCAAATTAACATCATATGCTCCTTATCTAGCCAAATAACATTAGGAGTATTAAGGTTTGGGGATAATACCTTTCCCATCTCCAAGTAGACCGCAGCGCGGTTAGTAATGAAAGATATGTCTCCATCATCAAGCTCAATAGCCTTAGTGTAGTGCTGAATTGCAGTCTCAAAATCCTTTTTTTTGTAAGCTGCATTACCCGCCTCTTTCTCCTTCTGTGCTTTCGCTTTCTTCTCTTTAATTTCCTTCTCCTCCTCAGGCACTTCCATTGGCTCCGGCTCTGGTTCAGGCTCGGGACGCTTCTCCTCCTTCACATGCTCCGTCTCCGCTGGTCTCTTCCTCTCCGTCGAAGCTTCCGGCATCTCATCGTCCTCCTCCGGCATCCTAGTCGACAATTTCACACCTAACAAAACTCCAAGTGCTTGCATTACCCTCTGATCCTTCAAATAAAGGTTCAAATTACTCGGATTCTTCTGAATATCCTTCATCATGTTAACAAAATCAGGCTGTTGCAAATAACCCCTTGTACTCGCATCCGCAGTCAACTTAGTCCACATCTCCGGACCGGAAAACGCATCACCAAACGGGCTCGGCGGAGCCGCCGGACCACGAGATCGAGCCTGAGCTGATTGAGCATCAGCAAGACCCGATTTTAAACCCTCATTATTTGGATCAATCTCAAGCCCCTTCTTGTAAGCAGAAACCGCATCGTCATAATGGTGAAGTCCAGAATGTGCAGCACCCAGACGAGAATACCCTTTCGCCCAATCGGGTTTCAGGTCAACTGTTTTCTGTGCATCGGATAAAGCATCGGAATATTTCCCTAATGAAGCGTATGCAGCAGATCGGTTGGAGTAAAGAACATGATTGGTTGGAGCAAGATTGATGGCTTCAGTGAAGTGGTTTATAGCGTCGGTGAAATTGCCGGCGGAGAAAGCGGCGTTACCTTTGGCCTTAGCTTCATCGGCCATGGCTGTTGATTTACAGGAATTTATATGAAGAAATCTGAGGAAGAATTGTAGTGAAGAGAAGAAAGATTTGAGTTTTTAGGGATTTATAAAAGACGGGTTTGTGTGGTAGTGGGGACTAGAGGGTTCTTGTAGGTTCTGGTTGAGGTTCTGGAAAGTTCTATGACGATTGGAGTTATTAGTGGAATTTCTAGGGTTAGCTTAGCTTTACGAAACAGAGGGATTCGTTTTTTTTTTTTTTTTTTACAAGTTATTAAATTGGGAGAAGAATGAAACATAGATGGTAAAATTGGGTACAATAATTTTTTATGGTTGGACCTTCAATTTTTTAATTCTAGAGAGTTTAGTGCATCTAAAAATATATATATTTTTAAATAATTTTAAAAAATATATATAAATACTTAATTTATATTGTGAAAAATATAGCTCAAAAATTTATATTACAAATCTTTAACCTAAAATATAATGTGATATACAATAATATACATCGGTATATAATAATATACAAAATTTTGATATGTTTTTAATAAAAATATATTAAAACTTGAAACATGATATTATACATCCAACATATATACATGGTATTTATACGTCTATATATATAATATACAAATCGAAATTTTATCAAATTTCGTTGGTTGTTTTCTCTTAAATGGTAAGATAGTGTCTTTTGAAAATTTATAAAGACGTAGATTTGGCGATGACCATCCCTTATAGGTGAGACATCATGAATCATAACAAAATTTGATTGGATTTTTTTTTAAAAAAAAAAATACTGACACTTTACTCTTGAAATTTTGCTACAATAATTGTGTCTCTAATTTGCGATTTTTCTCGAAGATACAAATAGAATTTTAATATGATTCTTGTTCAATTGGATTTGTATCTATCGTATGGCTCTAAGTTTGAAAATTTCAATTCTTCAATTTCACTTGACACAATTTTAAGAGGTCGTTTGATAGAGTGTATTATTAACAAATATAATGCACACATTAATTCTATGCACTAGTATTACTTTGTTTGGTGCACTTTTTTATGCTATGTATAACTGATGCAAGACTCTATTGTGTTTTAGAGATTATATTACTAATACCATAGATTTCTAGGTATGAGTAAATTAATGCAAAGGAATTTATTACATGCATTAGCATGGTTAAAAACTCAATTACCCCTCAAAAGTAATTTTACATATTTCCACCATAATTATGGAGGAGATTTTTATAAGAAAACATTTTATACAATACATATTATTTGTATACACCAAACCAAATGATGCATACGAAATAATCTATGCATAACTAATGCAAACATAACTAATACAATCATTATTTATGTATATATTACTAATACACTTTATTAAATATTATTTTTATACACTCTACCAAACGACCATATCAAACAATGCATAAAAAATATTCTACGTATAACTAATATAAGCACTACTAATACAAACATTACAAATACACATTATTTTGTATTATTTTTATACATCTACTAGATGAACGATCAGACAAGTGTGTTAGGTGAAATTGAAGGCTTGGAATTTTTTAAAAGTTAGAAATACAGCTCCAAATCACCTAGGGGTTTGAAAGTGATGGTGCCTCCTCTTAGGGTGGCATGAGAGCCATTTTATTCCAATTGTGTGCATCAAGTACAGATATTATGATTACTATTACTACCTTGCCTCTTTAACTTGCAACAACCATGCGTAACATTGGTCACTCAACTTTAAATGTGGAGACATCCATAGCTATGGAATTGGTATAACATGTTTGCTAGTTGCTAGATATAATTTTAACAAGATCTAGACAAGGTCTCTTCAAACAAGAAATTTGTGCACCCAATAGCTCAATTTTTGGCTTCTTTTCTGTATTTATAATAATACTCTGATCATTTCATATAAATAATTATATATAAACGCTTATGATCAAATCTAGATTTTTAAAGTCTTTCGGTATTTATAATACCCTCTCTATTTTATTTTACTTAATTCTTATATTTGTCTACTTTTTCACAAATCAAGAAAAAATTATCATTTTCTTTCCATATCCTCCTTAGTCCTTATCATTTAAAAACTATATAAAATGTTAGTGGTCAAATATATATTTTTATAACATTTATTAATAAAATTAATCTAGGAAAATATATTTCTAATATATAATAATTTCTTAAGAAGAGTGTCGAGTCAGTATAGGCAAAAATATTTTCCTACATATCGAATATATCCTAAGTTGAGCTATTTCTTGCGGAAATTGGCCGAAAGATGTGCTTAAAAGTAACAGTTATCAATGAAAAGTAGAGTATTAATGTATTACAAAACAAAATTAAGAAACAAGGCAACACAATATGCATGCTCCTATCGTGAAATATTTTATGTGACTCAGCAACTTTACGTGGTGAAGTTAAAAATTTCGTTATGGATATTCAAGATTTAATATATGTATATAAAAAATAATTTTTGAGCTATATATTTTGTATAATTTTCTATATACATAGTATAATTTTTCGATGAATGATGTCCAACTGACCACCTTGAACTATGTACGACTACGTCATTGAGCATGCACATTGTGTTGAGTGATGAGCGAATAAAAAGAGATAATGGGTCTCATAGTGTAGTAACGGAGCTAGAATTTTACTCAAGAAATATTAAGATATAAAGAAGTAAAATCACTTAAAAATAAAAAAGTACCAATATGTAATATATATATATATATATATATATATATAAAACAAATTATTTTTATCAAATTATATAGTGTAATTTTCCAACGAAGTAATATCAACCAACACCCCTCAAAGTAGCTCCGCCACTTGTCAAAAATAGAAGAAATACTCACACAATTTTTGTTAATTGTGCCTCACCCAAAATAAAAATATTTCGAGTCACATGATACCTCATAGCACAATCTTAGAAGTTGTTTGAACCACTTTGACTACCGAATTAAAATTTTAGAGATGTATCAGCTCATTTCATCGACATCAATGTTGTGTTGCACAAATATTTATACCAACATTGACAATAAAATGCTACAAGAGATTAAGAAATTTACTATTTTTTATTTAGTTGATATATATTATATGTAATAAAGAATGTTTTTCTTTTTCAATGAAAGACCTATATCTTCAAACTTTGTAATTTCATAATGTTGTAGAGTAGTTTCAAGTCTTGCTTAGGCAAAACACACATGAAGCTCGAGTACTAAAACACTACCTTAGGAAGACCAACAAGCTAACAAGAATAAATGGTACGATTTACAAATAAATGGATGCAACTAGTCTCTCATTTAGATTCATCTACCCTAAATCCCTTATATTTTAATAATGACTAACAAATATAGTACCATTATTAGTACAATGTTCGTTTTCTATAGATTTTAGGCCTAAGTACTTCATATTTTGTCAAGGAGATATTCGATGATAGTTGGTCATGACATTGCTAATTGTAGCGGTGGTTGTTGGTGTGGAGGATCGACGGCAATGGTGTAGTGGTGGTGGATGTAGCGATATGATTATAATTATCTTTAATGTGGTAGCCACGAATAATAATGATTAAAAGTGATGATGGTTGTCAGTAATGATTGTGATGATAGAGGTGGTTGGTAATGGTGACTGTAATTATGCTGACTAAAAGTAATTATCCATAAGAGTTTAAGATTTGTGCACAGTCAGTGCACAAATTTTTCTACACCATCAGTTACTTTTAATGAGATTTAACTATAGTAACTTACTTTAATAAAATAACCATAATTAATGTAAAACGAAAATCAACAATTTACTCAAAAAAACATCAACGAAGTAGTTGAATCATACTTGGATTCTAACAAAAATTATTTCCATAATTAAATTGTTTTTTCCAAAGTTAATTACAATTACTATGCTTATAGTAGGTTTTTCACTTTTTCTATCGTTCAAGTAATCCTCACCGCATCAAACTTTTTACAGCATCAAACATTGTTAACCGGTAAGAAATAATTTTTAAAGTATCAAACGATTTTGAAACTTGACAAGCTTCTTCTACTTAGTGGAGAGTTATCAATTCTTGTAAATCGTTTTCCCGCTTATTAACTTGTTAGTTTTGTATTGATTAGTGTAAATACTCTCTTTGCAGGTGAATTTGCCGAATCAAAATTGTCATATCCAATATGTTGTGTGAGTACTATAGATCTATTGAAAATGAAACTATTCTCTCTTCATTAATAATTTAATTTTAGGTATACTTTTGATGTGATTTATGTGTCTCATTTTACTTGCACAATCGATTTATTCTAATAGGATTTCACTGCTTATTACTCATTGAATCTTACTATAGACAATGGTATTCTCCATACCATACCATATCATATCATATATGTGGGTGTGATTTTTGAATTTTTGTAGATCAAATAATGCTAGTTGGGTAAATAAAGATGGTGAAATCTAACATTTGCATCAATCTTCTTAAGCAGGGCGGATCGCTTGAGTGTCAAAACCGAGCGGGGGTTGTTGGCCTTATTGGCCTCGTCGGTGATACTTGCCTTTGAACCTCTTCAATTATCTTCAGGGAACGAGCTTTTGTCTCAATTATGACTCGTCCACAATATTGGTTATCAGTACGAGTGACTATGCAAACATGCTCTTTGAACAATACTTCAATCTTTGAGTACTCAATGTTAGGAATAATAATGTTCAGTTCCACAGTCAATTGGAGCTCTCCTGAACCATACTCATCAGCTAAACAAAATGGAAGATGCTTCGAAGAGAAAAAGGAGACGCTTTATGCTTTTAAATATAATTGTATTCAAATTTGTGCTATTGTATGAAATGAAATTTTTGCTGGAGTTGTTAGAATCAGGTATATGATGTAATACAAGTCCATCTTGGTACTATTTATCAATAAAATTTATTGGATACATTTATGATCTAGACATATATCTCTTGTTTTGCTATCTTTGAAATGTAGAAATGAAGACGAAACTCATAGACTTCTGATGCTATTATCAGCAGGTTAGGGAGAAGGATGAGGGAAAAAACTTAACAACATCTGGTGTAAACAGGGCAAGCTGGGACAAGATTTATTATGTTCCTTCCGGTATGTAAGCACCTGCGATACACCAGATGTTGTTAAGTTTACATTCCGAATATGAGAGTTTCGAGTGCTCTAGTCTATCACGATAGCAAAAGTACCATCAAGTGATGCAACTCAAAATAGAAGAACAAGAAAATTAAACTCAATATAGCAAAAAGTACAAACTGATGCCCTTCCAGATGCATCATTAACTTTTTGTTTTCATATATTTAGCTAATTGACCCAAGGCCTAACAAGATGATGTGAACCTCTTTTAAATTACTCAACAAAGATTTGTCTTCGGGGATAGTGAAAGTCTAAGTGATATTGATACACTGAATTCAAGATTCCAACATTAGTAGAAACAGGGGTGGAGCCAGCATGTTGTTAGGGGGTTCACCCCCTCCGGCGGAAAATATTACTATATTTATATATGGTTAAAATTATTTTTTGTATATATATATAGTAGATGTCGAAGCTCCTTCGATTAATTCGTATGTTTACTTCTTCATATTTTGAATCCCCTTATTAAAAATACTAGTTTCGCCAGTGAGTAGAAACGTGTTTTATAAACCTACTAAAGTTAGCCAAGGAGTTCATTAAAGTCCCAAACAGATTATGTTTTTATTATCAACAAAGACAGTGAAATAAGAAGACACTAATCAATTGAAATCAGTTATTAAAGAAAAGATTCAAAACAAATAGAGAATAATTAACATCATTCCATTAAATGTTCCAAGAAATAGTGTAACAGCAGGCCAACACTCTGCATCTTTCCACAACCTCTATAAGCGAGAAAAAACAGTTGACAAAGCTAAAGTATGAGTGGCATATAACATTTTCAACAAGTTTTCAAAGCACGGGTCAACAACTTGATTTGTTTCTGTTAGTGTGAGCATTTTAATATTATAAAAGTATGCTTATTTGCATTGCCACATTGACAAATTGATTCTGTCCGTTGGAGTTGCCTCTAAGGCCTCTATTGATTGTTGGTCACCTGATTCTCCTTTAAGTGGCTGAGTAATGCCAATTGTTATTTGGCTTAAATGCCATTATTCATGGTGATAAACGTTCCAGTGAACGTTGTGAATTATGGTGGTTGTGCAGCTCTTCATTTTTGCACGTTAGTGGCATTGGATGCCCTCACATTATTTCACTCATTATTCTTCATTATTCTTTGTAACATATGTAACCTCTAGGCCATTTATCTTCACTATTTACTACCCCATTATCTTCTTATTCATTGTTAGGAAGACTTCTTCTAGTATAAATAGTGGTGGTCTTCCTTTGGTTTGATACACACAACATATAAGAAAAATATAGAGTGCATAAAGTTTGTCAAAAAGAGAGTTCTTATTAGTTGAAGAGAGGTGTTATTTTTTGTGGAGCTTTGGACTCAACTCTTGTCCAGAGTTGTTGAGTTATACTTTGTGAAGACTGTTGTATCCTGAAGGGGACAAGTCAAGAGGACTACTGCTAGACCGGTGAAAACGTTTGCTGCAGTGAGCTTGAATCTCCTTAAAGAGAGCGAGATATCCACGCCTTAGCCTGAAGAGATTTATTTTCTTCATTTTATTTTCAATTGTAATTCTGTTATTTTGTAATTTTTCACTAACAGTTTCTCGTCGTTAGTTAAGGACGATGGAGCGCACAAAGCTGCTAAAAGTAATTTTAAGAGGAAGAGAGCATGTGGATGCTAATTCAGGACAATGTTCGAGTTTGATTTGCACGATACTGGTACAAGCACCCACACTAACATCCTGAACTAGGTAGAACGGTATTGTTGAATTGGAGTTAAAGCCGCTTTCATCAAATCCTAAAATGAGAATAATAATTCATCAACACGTACCTTAACATGTAAACAACATATAAATGATACGATCAAATTAGGAAAAGCAGTTATTTACCATAAATGAGGTGGCATAAGGACAACCAATATTCTCAACATATTCTTGATAAAATTTTGAATAAGCATTAGAGTTTGAACTGCATATGAAATTTAGAAGCTATTACAAAAGCAATCCCAATAGATATAATATGCATCATGTAAAATGAAATTACCTTCTCCCATTTCTCTTAAGTTTCATTCTTTTCGTTTGCCTTTTTTGCTTTTGAGAAGAAACTTTTTTAATTTTTGGAGAAGAAACCTTTTTGGTCTTCTAAGTAATTTCTAAAGAACCTCTCATTCTCAAAGATCTCGGACGCCCTTTAGTTGTTGCTACTGGAGGGTCAAGCAAAGTAATATCTTGAATTTGTTCACATGAGTTTACTTCGCGATCTCTCTCACTAACTCGACCACCTAATACACAAACTTCCTCAGATTCATAAGGAAGTTCATCAAGTTCTTCACACAATTACAATAACCTTTGATGTGCAAATTGATAATGTTTTTCAGACTTTGTAGCTCGTTCAGATAGTCCAATAGAATGCATCATAATGTTATTAAACCACAAAGTAGAAGGCTTCAAAGTTTGTGTTACATTTGGAGAATCATTAGCTTTTTCTTTGGTTGCATTTCTTGTCCATCGATCTAATAAATAATATGTCAGAAGCGAGTGAATCTGCTCTTTTATAAATACCAATAGCACATGTCTACATAGAACTCCCATAAATTCAAACTTGTGACATGAACAAACGGCTTTTTTCAATGAAAGATCCTGACTAATAATATATGCCGGCTATTGTCTTTGAAGCTGATGCACTTTATAGATGTTTGCTCCATCCTTAACCTCAACTTTCTCTTTGAGACTGAATTAGTTCTTCTTGAAAAATCTGAAATATTTTTCTTGTATATTTGTAACATCTTGCAATTTGAAATAACTATGAAAAAGCTTATAATTGGAAATAGTCATTTTTTTTGGAAAGAATACAAAATCTGGAAATTTAGTTAAGGAAAAAAAGTGAGTTTTTGGTCAACTTCAAATGGTCATAATTCCTAGCTTAGGATGACTTAACACATTTACAGTTATGTTTGGAAAGCTCTTGGAATGATCTTTCCAACGCCGCCGAGTTTGCGTAATTTCGAGTTCTTATGAGTGAGTTATGCCCTTTGGAAGTTGGGGAAAAGGGTGGGGCGCCGCGCCAGCCAGCGCGCCCCAAAAGGGTCTCTGAACTTTCACCCTTGGGGCGCCGCGCCAGCCAGAGCGCCCCAGACCAATCTCTGAAGTTTGAGAGCTGGCGCCTCTCAAGCGCCAGGGACGCCAGTTCTTTTTTCGTATGTGTTCCTTAGTAATGTACCTATGTTTTCTAGTTGATTTCAACACTCTAAGGTACATTTAAACATCATGAAATCATCCATAAACATGAGATCATGAGCCTTGAATCCATAATCCAATTGAAGGAAAGTTAGGATCAAAGTCAAGTGAAGTTAAGAGTCAAGTCTAGAAGTTAAGAAGCAAGTCAAAACAAGTTTTTAAAGTTTTTCAAGAGTCTTTACTGAATGTTTAAACTTCGTTTTAAGGCTCAAGTTTCAAGCAAAATAAAGAGTATAGAGTTGAGTTCATTTCTCAAAAGTTATTAGGGAACTAAGTATTCCCAAAGAAGTTTATAAATGTTTTCACATTTGAGTAAGAAAGGAACTATGTTTTCCAAGAGAGCCTGTGGGCTAAACTTTGAGGAATTATCTCAAACTAAAGAAAGAGGTGTTTAAAACACTTATGAGCTAAAGTATATTTTGGGAGTAGTATTGAGCACCGAATTGGGGACGCGAGTTCATATTAACTCAACTCTCCATAAGAACCATGTAGCCAACATGGGACTTAACGGGTCATTCTTTTTTTATGATCACGTAAGTTAAGCTAGTGGATCCACTAAGTTAAGTAAGGTCCTATATCACGGCAAGGTATAGGATGGTCCTTGGGCAACGTGAGGTAAAACGTTGTATCATCACTAGGGCTCATAGTGGTGGTTGTCGGTTAAAGAATCTCCCACTATAGTTTTATTACTTTTATATAAGTAAAGTTGAGTTTGTTATTGCTTTATCCTTAACGAACTAAGTTATTTACACTGTTTTACAAGCTTTAGATATTGCATGTGTCTTATTGCTTTATATTGAGTTCAGTTATTCATGAGTTGAACAGAGCCTAGGTAAGTGTTCCTTTGTACTCCTTTCAAGCTTAAGTTGTTGTTTAGCTTTCCAGATCGCATACTCGTACATTCAGTGTACTGATGCCAGTTGGCCTGCATCTTATTATGATACAGGCGCAGGTAACCAGGATCAGCATCTAGCACGCCGTTGATCCAGTTGAGCACTCCAGAGTCAGTTGTGAGCCTCCTTGTATTCCGGAGGACTCTGTTATTTCGTTTTCCTAGTTTTGCTTTATTAGGATGTTGCACGGTCTGTCCCAATATCCATCTCAGTGTTATAGAGGCTTCATAGACAGTCAAACAGTTAGTATTGAGTCTCTCATCTATGTATTTATAAATATTCTATTTTGAGACACAAGTTGTCTTTTTGGCCAGATTTTATCATTTAAGTTGTTTTATGATCTTTTATTGTGTTGAGTTAAGTCTTCCGCAGAGTTAAGTAGCCAGGCCAAGGGTTCGCTTGGGGCCAGCAATGGTCTTCGAGTGCTAGTCCCACCCAGGGTGTAGGCTCGGGGTGTGACAATATTCCTTCGCTGTTTCATCCTCTATAGGATACAAAGTTTTCAAGATAGGTCTTGAATATTTTGTCTTGTAATCCTTCTCCCTTACTTTATCATATCTAGCGTCAATAGCCTTATCATATTGCACCACAAGTACACTCATTAGAGCAATAGAATTCAAATAATCTTTAAAAAAATTGTTCATACTCTCACTTCTTTGACTTGTTGACATGCCTGCACAAAATGTAGTATGCACATACGCCGATATCCATTTTTCACGAATTGCATATATTCTCCGCAACCAACTATTTTCTTCTAAATTATACATTTTCAATATTTCGATCCACACTGTTTAAAACTCCTCAGGTCGTACCATGAATACACCAACTAAAATTTCTACTAAAATCATCATACTGATGGTAAACATGACTTAGATATTCTGGAATCTTCTTTGTTATGTGCCACATACAAAAGTGATGCTTACTGTTAGGAAATACTGTTTCAACTGCATTTGTTATGGAAGAATCTTGATTTGTTATGATTGTATGAGGTGCAACTCCAAACATTGCCTCTTGCCAAGTACGAAGTAACCACTTGAAAGTGTCTTGAGTTTCATCCCAAAGTAGAGCACAACCAAACAAAATAGATTGATGATGGTTGTTAACTCCTGTAAATGGAACAAAAGGCATCTTATATTTATTTGTCAGATATGTTGGATCAAAAACCACTACTTCTCCGAAATTCTTATATGCAATCCTAGATCTACCATCAACCCAAAAACAATTAGCTAAATGACCATCTACATCCATCTGTATTGCATAAAAGAAACCTGGATTCTCAGATTGACGCCTTTGAAAATATTGTAGCATTAATTGTGCATCTCCTTTTTCGAGATCTTTTTGTCATCTCGTTTGCAAATAATTCTGAATATCTTGACCTGTTAAATTCAGTCGATCAACACCCCCAGCTTGATTTATCAATACTGACGCTATTTTACCTGGACGGACTCCAGAGTTATCAAGCAAATCAATAAGATATTTTTGGGCCTCAGTTTTTTTCCTTTTTGACCGTAAGAACTTTTGACTATTTGGAGATGCAAGTTCATGATTGTGCTCAACAAGAAGCCTACAAACAATCCATTTATCTTCTCCTTTCTTCGACATATATAACAACGCTTTGCATCCTTCTCTAGTTTCATCTTGTGGTTTATTACTTTCTAAATTTTTCTTTGAACGAAACCCTTGCTTTGAACAGACAAACTCTTGACCAATTATTGATTTATCTTTTCTTGATTTAGTCATACGACCACGACGCACACTAAAATTACTACAATGAGCATAATCAAGATAAACTTAAATGAATCATCAAGTGACTGAAACTCCTTACTTATGTAGGGGTCTTTAGAATTTTTCACACCTATATCGGAAACGGTTTGTCCAGTTCCATCGACGTCACTTTCTTCTAAGGGAACTTCAACTCCCATATTTTGCTCATCTACGTTTGACTTTTCCATTAATCCTGCAAAATACAATTATAAATGTTAGATAGGTTACAATTATAAATTTGATCATATAAATAGTCAACACTTCTACTGTAAAATATATTCAATATTAGTGAAAGTTCAATAAATAAACTCTTTCCCAACAATCTACAGAGCAGAGCAAAAGTATTGGGGACAATATGAAGACACTTTAAGATACAATATTCACCTTTCGCGAGACTATATTCACTTGTTTTAAGTGCATTGAATTTTTTTTGCTCGTGATGTGTTTAAAAGGGGCTTTTATATGTTTCTAAATGAGAAAGAATGCGAAATTTGTTCTGATTGCAGCACGACATATCTCTAAGTAGAAGAAGCTTGTTAAGTTTCAAAATCGTTTGATACTTGAAAAATTATTTCTTACCGGTTGATAATGTTTGATGCTGTGAAAAAGTTTGATGCGGTGAAGATTACTTGAATGATAGAAAAAGTGAAATACCTACTATAAACATAGTATTTGTACTTAACTTTGGAAAAAACAATTTAATTATGGAAATAAATTTTCTTAGAATCCAAGTATGATTCAACTACTTCGTTGATGTTTTTTTTTTAGTAAATTGTTGATTTTCTTTTTACATTAATTATGGTTATTTTATTAAAGTAAGTTACTATGGTTAAATCTCATTAAATGTAACTGATGGTGTAGAAAATTTTGTACATTGACGATGCACAAAACTTAAACTCTATCCATAATACTAACTTATAATCATAAACATAGTAATATATAAAAAAAAAAAAATCAACACAAAAATAATGTCAATGATATTAAGATTTTATTCAAAAAGACGTATTCAAATCAAATATAATTTTTTTTTCATTAATAATAATATAAATAAAATACACTCAATAACCTAACAAATGAGGTCTAAATCATTTGGTTTGGTTTCCAGAGAAGTTTGGAAATTAATAACGTAGAGATTAGTATTAGTAATGTTGAGATTAGTTGGTAACGCAGAAATTAGAACGCAAAGATTAACAAAATATGAAATCCCGCTTTCATGTTGTGGTACACCAACACCTGGTATCATGAGTTGATAGGTGTCACTCTCTGCTTCTGCATGTATACACACACCGCCACATACATAACAAAACCCAACACTTCACTAATTCTCAGCTCCTCTGTTTCTTCACCTTTTTTTCAATCAAAATTTGAGTTTTTATTGTTTTGATGGGGTCCTGTAATTTTACAGTATGTGTAACCTTGATGTTGTTGGTTATGGTGGGGGCTATTTCTTTTGAACCAAAAATTGATAGAAGGATAGGTAGGGCCCACCGCTTCTGGGACCCCTTGATACGGTCGCCGGTAGATCGTGATGATGATGAAACGGAGGAAGACGGTGGCGGCGTGCGGTGGGCGGTTCTTGTGGCTGGTTCAAATGGGTATGGAAATTATCGGCATCAGGTAATTTATGATCATGAACAACCCTCCCATGCAGATTCTACAGTAGAAAAATTACTAATTTTGAGACCAAAAGTGTGGCAATTTTCATTTTCCGTTGTTCGAATTATATAAGTTTGTTTTCACTATTGTGATTGGAAGAAAATTGACATTAGTATTTAGAAAAAATGAATTCGTTTTATCTGGTCTAGTTTGGATGTTAATCCAATTAATAGACTTTTTGGCCACTATTTTGGTAAGTCGAAAATGCTTTTTCTTTTAAGTGTTTGATCAAATCTTATAGAAGCAAAATCAGGCCTTTTTTTAGTAGTAGCGGAAACTGTTTTTCAAAAGCACCAAAACAACTTTATGAAGAAAGGCACTTCTCGAAAATTGGGCCAAGCCCACATTGAAGTTCTATTGGTTGAAGTGTTTCCCAACTTAATTAACTAGACCATGGAAAATTGCACGTGATGCATGCATCCTACCGGTCAAATCATGTGAGATTTGCAGGGTAGGATGCGTGCACCTAGTTGTTTAGCTTTATGATAGTTTAAGTGTCTACTTGTATGCATGTTGAAGAGCATAGATGTCAGTTGAATTGATGATATATAGCAAACTCTACTTGTTTAATGCAAATTGGGAATTGGTATGTATTTCGTTGGATAGAGATGTTGCTGCCATTACTAATCAAGTTTAGGCATTTAGCGATTTATTCTGCTAATTGGTTTGAAGTTATATGGGGTGAATGCAGGCAGATGTATGTCATGCTTACCAAATCTTGAAAAGAGGTGGATTGAAAGATGAGAACATAGTAGTATTCATGTACGATGACATTGCCAAGAGCGAGTTGAATCCTAGACCAGGAGTCATAATCAATCATCCAAATGGTAGTGATGTCTATGCTGGTGTGCCTAAGGTAATAACCAAATGTTATATCTTATTGTTGTATCCTTTCATACATAGTGCATATGCTCTTAATTTTAACCGAAGTCCCAAATGTAATTTGACAACTTCCCAAATGTAAGATCTTCTGTCATGTCGTAGCATATGTGGTTACTCATAACATTTCATTTCTCCATTGAAAAATGTTGTGCCTCTCGTTCCTTTGAGGTTTCTTTAGTAAAACATTGAACCTCAAATTAGAACTATAGCTCTACTAGGAGATGCAGAGGCTGTGAACTGCTTAGGTAATTTGATACCCTGGACTTGAATATGGTATATATGAAACCTTTATTTGGGAGTATGAATCCACGAACCATCTGGTAACTCCTGTTTTTTTTCCTATATGACACAATAATGAGATTCTATAATCGGGACCAGTCTAGTAGGCGAAGTGAAAACTTTTTTTGGACTCTTACCAAATCGAATTGGTTAGTATGTACTTCGTCTATGATTTTAGTTTCTTGATCAAAGCTAATTAGACTACGAAGCTTATCTTGGTACGTGATAGGAGCAAATTGAAATGTGGAAACACAAGATAGGTGGTGAACTATTTTAGAAAAATATGAAGCTTGGTTCGTGTACTTCTGCATTATTTTGCGGAATTGATTAATTTTGAAGGGTACATTCATCTCTTTCTTTTAGCAAACATCAATCTCACATTTGATAAGATGATTATGGTAGGACTATACTGGTGAGCACGTCACTGCAGCAAACTTGTATGCCGTGCTTCTTGGTGATAAAAGTGCCGTGAAAGGTGGAAGTGGGAAGGTCGTTAATAGTGGACCGAATGACAGGATATTTTTGTATTACTCCGATCATGGTGGTCCAGGGGTGCTTGGTGAGTCTGTAATTATACGCGACTTGCAGCTATTAACAATGGAACACATTTTGATACTAGGAGTTTATCTTTGTTTCAGGGATGCCCAACATGCCTTACCTTTATGGCAAAGATTTAATTGAGGTCTTGAAGAAAAAATACGCAGCTGGGACTTACAAAGAGATGGTAAAAAGTGCAATATATGTTACATAATATATAAACTTGATAGTTCCATTTCCTATCAGAATTATTTAGTTTGTTGTGCTTTATGCAGGTCCTCTACATTGAAGCTTGTGAGAGCGGTAGCGTCTTCGAGGGTTTAATGCCTGAAAACTTGAACATTTATGTGACGACAGCATCAAACGCTGAAGAAAGTAGTTGGGGGACGTATTGCCCAGGAATGGATCCTCCACCTCCATCAGAATATATCACATGTTTGGGAGACTTGTATAGTGTTGCATGGATGGAGGACAGGTAATGCAAAGTAAACGATTGCTTGATTGATAAGTAGTAATATTGGGAAATTATATTTACTAAACCAATTTGTCCACGCGCTATACTAAAAAAAAAGCAAGCTAATGGTTTGCATGGTGGTTCAAGGGTAAAGCATGCTTATCAAGTGTTACTCTGTTGGTTTGCTGATGATTACTCAATGTTTAACTTGTTTTCAGCGAGTCTCATAACCTGAAGAAGGAAACAATAAAACACCAATACGAGAAGGTGAATAAACCAAGACTTTTATTTGGCGCATCTAATATATTCTTATGAGCTATGCTGTTCGAACTTTTCAAATATGTGTCTCACCCATTTCAGATCTCCAAAGTGCACTATTTTTGGACTATACGAAACTCATCCGGTGGCATTATTGAGGAGTCCGAGCAACGTAGTTTGTGAGGAGTCGTCGTCATTGAATTTTAATGCTATATTGTCATTGTAGGTGAAGGAAAGAACTTCCAACTCCAACAACTATAATGCTGGATCTCATGTTATGGAATATGGAAGCAAAGAAATTAAGCCTGAGAAAGTTTATTTGTACCAAGGATTTGACCCTGCCACCGTGAATCTTCCGGCAAACAAGATTGATTTTGCACGATTGGAGGTGGTCAACCAGAGGGATGCTGATCTTCTCTTCTTATGGGAAAGAGTAAGTTTTGAATATCATTGTATAATAATTGAGTAATTTCATTATACATTTGAGTTGGAGAGGGATTAAAACTCATCAAAGTAGAAATGTTTGGTCAGTCATATAGTGTGGGATGGAGAGGTACAAGTTTGTCTAGTGACTACAGTAACATTTATGTTTTGTTTTATCCGATGACCGTTCTTGAAGTGAAAGCATTCTTTTGTAGCTCACTAGTTCCCTCATATTTTTAATGTAAATCCAGATTATAAGATGTAGCCGATACTTTTTATTGAACTAGAGCTTGAATTGGAATTTGAACGCTACGAATTCACCTGTGGGATATTGTTCGAATTTAGAAACCCTCACCGCCCGTTTTATAGTTCTGCTTGGTGGTATATCATTTTGATTTGGTCTTGGTACATGTTTTCTTGGTCTATACAGTATAAGAAGCTGGAAAACAATTCACTCGAGAAGGCCAAGCTTCGGAAAGAGATTACTGAGACACTGCAGCATAGGCAACATCTTGATGGGAGCATAGATGCAGTTGGAGTGTTTCTTTTCGGTCCAATAAAGGGTGGTTCTGTTCTCAGCTCTGTCCGAAAACCTGGTCTACCTCTCGTCGATGATTGGGAATGCCTAAAATCAACGGTAAAATAATCTGATCCAAGTGTAGTAAATGCTTGTCAAATTCAATGACTTTGGAATTCCTGAAGACATACTTGATATTGTTTTTTCTTGCCAGGTTTGTCTTTTCGAGGCACACTGTGGTTCGCTGACACAATATGGCATGAAACACATGAGAGCATTTGCAAACATTTGCAACAACGGTATCTCAAGAGATGCTATGGATGAAGCATTTATAGCTGCTTGCAATGGACATATAGAGGAGTATAGCCCTGCAAACCGAGGCTTTAGCGTTTGATGATGACTCAAGAGTAGTCTTGTTTTTATCATACAGACTGCACAAGAGTTGCCTAGCTACAACAAAATATGCTTGTAAGATTGTAATTTAGGTCACTATATGCTCTTCCTTTTGAGTTAGTTATGTACACCAACTTCTGTACAATAGTCTTTGATGCTAGTCATATAATAATGCTCTGGTCGTCGGGTAAAGTCGTCGATTCCTTCAGTCCAAATCAAATTTAACTAGTGTGAAAAGAACTTAAAAGGAATTTTTTTAGCTACTTGAAACAACCAAAAAATCAAATTTATGAAATTAACTACTCCTATCACATTTTTTTTCCCTTCATTGGTCCAAAGTCCACCTTTGACTTGTTCTACTGAAACTGTTTTTTTTTCTTCTTGGACCATAATAAGAGCACTTGCCTGTTTTATAAGGTCATGTGATGCTGGATATGTGCTACTCCTATTTGTTGTGTTGACGGAGTAAGTGGTGTACAACGCTGCTAGGCGTGTCAATGGTAAAGTTCGGTTTTTTATATTATATATCAATAAATTCAGTATTAAGCCATCAAATGCAACATGGGTCACCATACATACTTGTGGTTGATTTTGGTATTACATACAACAATTTGGAACACACACATTAGTTTGGTGGCCTCCAAGATTAATTAAACTCAACATCAAATGTGGGAATTGTCGATAATATTAAACATGTAAAAGTATCAACTAACTACTCTAATTAAATATTCTCAACTCCCGAATTAGTAGTGAAAACAACTTAAGAATATCTGATTTGTAGGGATATGGTCTGATATTCATTTATTTGAGGGAAGATTCTTTAATTTATGCTGTAGAAGTGGATGTCCACATTAATCCCTTCCCTACGTACATGTGATATAATATGTAATATAATATACACTTTTAAATTATTCGATCTCTTGATGTAGTTTTTTGCGATACGAAAACTATAACACAGAAAAATTCACTTTGATGGTAGCAAAGTAGTACCTTTATGAAACGGGTGAAACGAGGCGTGTCCTTTCCGATCTTCTTGTACTATAGGGAAAGGATATATCTACTCTGTACCTACATTCGAATGATTCGAGAAATCAAAATAAGAGGCTCGAATGGGTAAAAAATGATTGATAAATTTATACTACTTATTTGTTAAGTATTTTATATGTCACGACAGGTAGTGAAACGTAATAAAGATGGACCTCCACAAATACCATCTAATGAAAGTAATGTATAGACACTATTGAGTCTAACATAACAAAAAGACAAAATAGAAGGCATTAAAGAGACTCTTTAAAGTCCTAATTAACCAAACCCTAAACACTCTCTAGGATTATTCATCAAGTGCATGTCTCTTTATTGATTAATCAATTTCTAAATGATGATGTGATTCTAGAGAGGTTTTCTTTTTCTTAACCAATCTACTGTGTACGACTCGCTGATTCTTTTTTGGAGAGTCAATTTCACCTACGATCTAGAAATTATATTTTTGAGAGAGAGCTCGGTAAAATAGACATTTGTGAAGATGTAATCTAAGATCGCATATTCAGAACTTTAATTTGTAAAATAATATTGCTTTGTGATATTTTAAGAGAACAACTAGAATAGATACAAAGAACATTTAAATATTTACAAAAAACTACATTTATTTGAGAATTGAGCTAGAAGGTTAACAAAAAATTGTACAAAGAAATCCTTCACACCCACAACATTTGACATTATGTGAAACATAGCGAGAGCGAAACATACCAAAATTTAATACATCGAACTGTTTTTTTTTAAATAAGAAAAACTAACATAAACTAAACCTCTCCAACACAAGGGCTGGGATGGAGGATTATGCTATTTGCACATTACAATTTTCTCCAATGTTGACTCAGCCACAACTCATCAGTAACTCTGCCTCCACCTCAGCTCTCCACCACCACCCGTGGCGGCGATTCTTGATTTAACGTTCTCGAATTCGGATATCCGGCATGGTATTTGGATCCAACCCGGATAATTATACCCATAAACCATCTCTGCCTCCCTCAACAATTCAGCAAACAGAGGATGATTAAAATATATCACAGGCACCACAATTCTACACGTGTCGCCTTCCTTCTCACCCACGTATACAGCCAAGTGTCCCTTCGGTACACTCACCTGCTTCAGATCAATCGGTTCTTGCCCGACCCGAATGTAACCTGAATTGGGTTTCCCAGAACAGAGTCCTTTTGCTCTCTGTTTCAGAAAAACCCCCAATTTACAGAGCTTTGAAATTGCTCTGCTTGCACAACTCAGCCGCTTGTTTCCAATTCTTCCATTTCTTCTCCGGTGAATTAAACAGCTGAAAACTCTCACCAATCTCCGTCCAATTCTAAAACCTCTGTTTTTCTTCATAGCTTAAAATCTTGCAAAGAAAAAAAAATACACCTTTTTTGACAATGGGTTAGTAACAGAGTACTTCAAGAAGTGGTAAATGCCACTTTTTGAAGGGGAATTTGGTTCTTGGTTTAAGAGAGCTGTGGCAAGTCAAACATGGTGGAACAAATGTATCACTCTGTTTATATAGATTTGAGAGGTGGGGGTGGGGTGGGGATATGGGAGGAAGAAATGGTCGGCATACACGATGAGAATTGTTGGAATTTGAGATATATTTATGGAGAGAAATAAAAAGAGAGACAGAGAAGTAGAGTGGTCAGCTGAATAGTCGTTGTGATGCTTCGCGGCTGTATGAAGTTTGAGGGGCCAGTAATTAAGGGCCCCTTTGGACAAAGATTATTTTTTTAAAAGAAATATTCAAGAACTTGTTTGGTTATATATACTCCGTTTTTGCTTATCCAGTATTGACTTGTCATACGCTTAAAGAAACAATTCAACAATAAATAATAGTAGAAAGATAATTTTAGTATAACACCCTTTATATATAAAAAATGACTATAGTTAATGTTAGTTGGTTTAAATCTATATAAACACTATTAAAATAATGAAAAATTATGCATTATTAAAAACGTCACAATTCTTCAATGTGAAAATGTGTTTTCCAAATTACATCTTTTCGGAAAAAGTACTTCATTTCCATTCACACATTTAAAACTCAAATGTTAATGATAAGGTAATTTCCCGATGATTATTTTTTCAGTATTAACTTGACACATTTTTTAATAGCCAATTATTTTTTTCAGACATCACTTAATTTATTTTTAAATGTGTCCCTAAAGGTGTTTAATTTGGTTGTTTACAAAAAATATTAAATATTAATGCTTTCCAACATTTATGTAATTTTTCTTAATTTTATAAATGAGATCTCCGTGAAAGTAGCAATTTTATTTAGCCCACTTATTTTGAATATAAAGAATGTTAGTGGGATTCGTTTATACATAATCTCCCGCCACGTAAGGGAATTGACGATAAAAATATTGGAACTAATTAATTATTTTCCCTAAAATAAAATAAAAATTCAATACTTTGAATAATTTTTAAAAGGGGTTTGACTTTATATGGCTTTTGCAGCAATAACCACTAAGTTTCCTTTTAAAAGAAAATTAATTCAAGTAAACGATGCGCAACTAAGAAAAGAAATCCTTTTTGTTTTCCTCCAAAAATGTGGAGAAACCACTAAAACGTTACGTTTAAATAAAGAAGAACTCAGACGGGGTAGCTATCTCCGCAATATATTTATGTTTAGAAACGTAGTCAAAAATTTCGCAAAGTATGTGTGTATATGGGTGTATAAAATATATACTCATAATATTAACATTCAGCCTCTTGATATCACAAAAGAGTGTACCCTGGACCACTCTGTTGGGTTTGGCAAGGTGTGAATGAGAAATAAAAAGAGAAAATGGAAAGTGGAAGAACCAATGAAAGTGGAGCAACCAATTTTGAAGGGAAAATGAAAAGTCATTGCAAAATGCAAATGAAAAGTCATTTTTACCATATTGGTAGAAGAAAGGAAATTATTGTCCTTATATTAGGAAACACTTCATTTAGATCTTAAAGGGTTAAGAAGAAGATGCCCTCTCGCGCTGTTGTCGTCGCTCGCTCAGCCTCGACTTCGGCTTCGGATTTGGCAAATGATGTGATTGATAATATTTTTTGGACAATTATTCGTGCGTAATGGTAAATTCGTTTGAAAGGATTTGTTCCTTCCGAAAAGTCGTTAGTTTCCCAAAAGACACAACGTTCTGGAAAAAAAGGGGTCTGAACAGACGTGTTCCTTGCTGCTAATGGCTATAAATAAGAGGTCGTTTTCATTTTTCAAACACTGAAATTATTTTTCCTCTCTGCATACATTTTCTTACATAAACAAAATTGTTGATCGACTGAATCTGTGTGTGCTCTTGTTGTTGTTCTTGCGTTCGCTGAAGTTATTGAACTTTAAGGTTCGCTGAAGTTATTGAACTTTAAGGTACCACTACTTCTCTAACAGGTTAATCCATTTTATCTTGGGAGAAATTAATCTGCAACCTCGAGTACAGTGAGGGGATTAAATTTCTTAAGGAAAATAGTGGTTTCTGTGGACTCGGATTAAAAACATTCTGTCTATTTCATCTTTTTTCTGTTTCTGTATTTTTGACTAACCTGAATACAGGAGATAACAATCTTAAAAAATTTATTAGTTTCTGTATTTGAGGTTTCTGGAGATTAAAACCTTTATGGTTTTCTACTCTGTTGAATTTTTAAAATTCATTCGATTAACGATTAAAAGAACATAAAAACTTCATCGTTAAATCAGAAACAGTTTGTGTAAGGATTTATTTCTTTACTGTTAGTATTTTATATACTAAAATTGTCTGTTATTTGTGACAGAAAAAATGACTAATTCAAGTCAAGTAAATGCTGGAACAGTAAGTGCTGCAACAACGTCTGTTGCACACAATCGTTCAACTACTGCCCTAGCACCGACTGAGAAACATGCAAAGTTTTCTAGAGTCAACTTCAAGAGATGGCAACAAAAGATATTCTTCTATCTGACTACGTTTAGTCTACAGAGGTTCATTAATGAGAACGTTCCTGTTATGTCAGATGAAACTCCGCCTGAAGAACGATTCTTGGTAACAGAAGCATGGACACATTCTAATTTTTTGTGTAAAAATTATATTTTGAGTGGCCTGCAGGATGATCTGTACAATGTGTACAGTAATGTCAAAACCTCAAAAAAAACTCTGGGATACTTTAGAAAAAAAGTACAAAACAGAGGATGCCAGAATGAAGAAGTTCATTGTGGCAAAGTTTCTAGACTATAAGTGATAGACAGTAAGACAGTCGTCACCCAAGTTCAAGAATTACAGGTCATAATCCATGATCTTCTTGCTGAAGGTATAAATTTATTTAATACTTATGTTGAAAATATTAAGTCTATTCTTAATTCTCACATAATCTTTAATGTATGATTGGTTGTGAATGATGTTTTTCAAGTGGCTGTCATTATTGAGAAGTTATCTCCATTGTGGAAGGACTTTAAAAATTACTTGAAACATAAACGCAATGAGATGACTATTGAAGATCTCATGGTAAGGCTGAGAGTCGAAGAGGATAACAAGGCCGCAGAAAAAAGGTCACGTGGTAATTCAGCAACATCTGGAGTAAATATTGTTGAAAAAGATCCCACAAAATCAAAGAAAGGAAAGAAAACATCTGGTCCAAAGAGCAATCCTCCTAAGAAGAAATTCAATTGAAGCTGCTTCAATTGTAGAAAACGTGGTCATAAGGCTACTGAATATCGGGGTCCTTAGAAGGACAAGAAGAAGGATCAAGCAAATTTGGCTGAATCCAAAGGAGAGGTAGACGATCTTTGTGAAATGCTTTCAGAATGCAACTTGGTTGGAAATCCAAGAGAGTGGTGGATGGATTATGGTGTCTCATGCCATGTTTGTGCCAACAAAGAATTATTTTCATTATATACTCCAGCACCAATAGACGAGAAGTTGTTTATGGCAAACTCTGATGTTGCAAAGGTGGAAGGAACTGGCAAAGTCCTCTTAAAGATGACATCGGGCAAGGTGGTGACTTTGAACAGTGTCTCGTATGTTCCGAAATTGCGAAAGAACTTAGTTTCTATACCAGTTCTAACTAAGAACGGATTCAAATGTGTATTTGTTTCTAATAAAGTTGTAGTGAGTAAGAATGAAATGTATGTAGAAAAAGGTTACCTCACTGAGGGCCTCTTTAAACTCAATGTAATTGCAGTTGATATGAATAAAGATTCTGCTTCTTCTTACTTTCTTGAGTCTAAATGTTTATGGCGTGAACGTTTGGGACACGTTAATAACAAAACCTTGCGAAAATTGATTAACTTAAATGTTTTGCCTAAATTTGAGTGTAATAAATCAAAATGTCAAGTTTGCGTTGAATATAAATATGTTAAGCATCCTTATAAGTCTATTGAAAGGAATTCATATCCCTTAAAACTGATTCACATAGACATTTGTGACATGAAGTCAACACCAACACGTGGTGGGAAAAAGTATTTCATAACTTTTATTGACGATTGCACTAGATATTGTTATGTCTATTTGCTATATAGTAAGGATGAAGCAATAGATGCATTTAGAAAATATAAAACTGAAGTTGAAAATCAGTTGGATAAAAAGATCAAAATGATTAGAAGTGATAGAGGTGGAGATTATGAATCTCAATTTGCAGAAATATGTTTGGAAAATGGAATCATCCATCAAACTACTGCGCCTTACTCTCCTCAATCTAATGAAATTGCGGAAAGGAAAACCCGAACTTTAAAGGAAATGATGAATGTCTTACTTATAAGTTTAGGTTTACCACAAAACTTGTGGGGGGAAGTTATCCTTACAGCAAATCGAATACTCAATAGAGTGCCTCACACGAAGACACATGTTATTCCATATGAGAAATGGAAAGGTAGAAAACTCAACTTGAAATATTTCAAAGTGTGGGGGGTGTCTAGCCAAAGTCCAGGTTCTTATACCTAAGAGGGTGAAAATAAGGCCTAAGACCGTGGATTATATTCATTGGATATGCCACAAATAGTAAGGCATGTTGATTTTTGGTTCATAAGTTCGAACATCCGGATATTCATGATAATACGGTAATGGAATCAGATAATGCTGAATTTTTTGAACATATATCCGTATAAAACTAGACTTGAGTCATTTAGTGGGGGGTCTAAACAACCTCGAGAAGAACCAAAAGAGAATGAAACCAATGAAGAGAGTCCAAGGCGCAGTAAATGTCAAAGGACAACTACTTCATTTGGATATGATTTTGTAACATTCCTTCTTGAAAATGAGCCTCAAACATTCAAGGAAGCGATGTTGTCTAACGACTCAACCTCTTGGAAGAAGGCTATCAATAGTGAGATTGAATCAATCTTAAGCAATCATACTTGAGAGTTGGTTGATCTTCCTCTAGGGAACAAACCCTTGGGTTCAAAATGGATCTTCAAAAAGAAGATGAAAGATGATGGAACTATTGACAAATATAGAGCAAGACTTGTTATCAAAGGCTTTAGACAGAAAGAAGGTCTTGATTATTTTGACACATACTTGCCAGTGACTAGGATTACATCAATTTGGATGTTAATTGCCCTAGCTACAGTATACTGTCTTGAAATTCATCAAATGGATGTGAAAACTGTCTTCTTAAATAGAGAGCTGAAGGAAGTGATAAATGTGTTTACATTAAAGACACTCCAGATCAGGAAGTCATTGTATGCCTATATGTGGATGACATGCTGATAATGAGCAAGGACGTTGTCAATATAAAAGCTACTAAGTGTATGCTCTCTAGTAAGTTTGATATGAAAGATCTAGGAGTAGCTGATTTAATATTGGGAATTAAGATTCACAAAACTCCTAACGGTCTAGCATTGTCTCAATCTCATTATAATCAAAAGGTACTTGAAAAGTTCAAGTATTTGAATTTCAAAAAGGCAAAGACCCCAATTGATGTGAACCTTAATCTTGCGAAGAATAAAGGTGAAAGTCAGTCTCAATTGGATTATGCCAGAGTATTGGGAAGTTTGATGTATGTCATGAATTGTACACGACCAGACATAGCCTGCGCTATAAGTAAACTGAGTCGATACACAAGTAATCCCAATCAAAATCATTGGTTGGCAATGAAAAGAGTTTTGGGGTACTTAGAAGACACTCAAAACTATGCTTTGCATTACAACAAATATCCCGCAGTTCTTGAAGGATATAGTGATGCAAATTAGATTACTGGGTCAACTGAAACAAAATTCACAAGTGGATATGTTTTCACTGTTGGTGGAGGAGCAATATCTTGGAAATCATCCAAACAAACATGTATAGCTCGCTCTACAATGGAGTATGAATTCATCACCTTATACAAGGTAGGTGAAGAAGTTGAATGACTTCGGAATTTCTTCGAAGATATTCCGTTTTGGCCTAAACCAATGGCCCATATATGCATACACTACGATAGTCAAGCTGCAATATGAAGGGCTGGAAGCGTTATGTATAACGGGAAGTATCGTCATATAAGACGAAGACATAACTATATTAGACAACTACTCTCTAGTGGAATTATCACAATTGACTACGTAAAGTCAAAGGATAATGTGTCGGATCCACTTACAAAAGGCCTACCTAGAAAGGGAGTTGAGAGATCATCGACTGGAATGGGACTATGGCCGAGAACAAGTCATCATGGAGGTAACTCTACCTAGAAGACTGGAGATCCCAAGATCTAAGTTCAACGAGATAAAACAAAGTCATAGATGATGGTTCAAAATTGTCAAAAATTATTTTATGTCCATTCTCATGATGAGACAATGTTCAGAAACCAAGATAAAAACATAAGGACTTTTTAATGGTTTCTAAGTTTGATACATGGTATATCAAATAGTGTATCTACGGGATAACACATTTAGAAACCACATATGTAAGTGTGAAGTGTAAGCCGCTTTAATGAGAATCCGGTAAGGCCAGTTCTCTAAGCACTTATTAACCGAGATGTGTTCATGGCTGAAACGAACAAAATAATGAGAACCAAAAAACAGTTCAAGGGTTGATTATGTGACTTATGTTGTCTAGGTATACACTAAAGCTCGACGGTTCAAAGATATCAAATCTACCGATTGCCCGAGTATATCCAATATGTGTTCACTACGGAAAGTTTAAAGGGAAACCTACTTATCCAGATGCGATTAACCCTTACTTACAAGACACATAAGTTTTTTATGCATATACTTTAACTATAGTCATTCCCCATTCATGTGGGAATTATTGGGTTTAGCAAAGTGTGAATGGGAAATAAAAAAAGAAAATAGAAAGTGGAAGAACCAATGAAAGTGGGGCAACAAATTTTGGAGGGAAAATGAAAAGTTATTGCAAAGTGCAAATGAAAAGTCATTTTTACCATATTGGTAGAAGAAAGAAAATTGTTGTCCTTATATTAGGAAATACTTCCTTTAGTTCTTAAAGGGTTAAGAAGAAGGTGCCCCCTCGCGCCGTCGTCATCGCTCGCTCGGCCTCGGCCTTGGCTTCGGCTTCGGCTTCAGATTTGGATTTGACAAATAATGTGATTGATAAAAAATTTTGGACAAAATTTATTTAATCAATCTTGTTAATTCATTTCTTTTCTCTTATAAATTAATTCAGAATGTTAGTTAAATAACAGAATTAATTTCACAACGAATTATTTACGATAAATTCGTTTGAAAGGGTTTGTTCCTTCCGAAAAGTCGTTACTTTTCCCAAAAGACACAACGTTCTGGAAAAAAAGGGGTCTGAACAGATTTGTCTGAACAAACGCGTTCCTTGTTGCTAATGGCTATAAATAAGAGGTTGTTTTCATTTTTCAAACACTGAAATTTTTTTCCTCTCTGCATACATTTTCTTACATAAACAAAATTGTCGATCGACTGAGTCTGTGTGTGCTCTTTTTGCTGTTCTTGCGTTCGCTGAAGTTATTGAAGTTTGAGGTACCGCTACTTCTCTAACAGGTTAATCTGTTTTATCTTGGAAGGAATTAATCTGCAACCTCGGGTACAATGAAGGGATTAAATTTCTTAAGGAAACACAGTGGTTTATGCGGGCTCTGATTAAAAACATTATGTCTATTTCATCTTTTTTCTGTTTCTGTATTTTTGACTAGCCTGAATACAGGAGATAACACATTCTTCGTATGAGGTTATTCTGCTCATGCTTACGTCAAATGAATGAATGCATAATATGTGTTAGGGTTGTACATGACCGGGCTGGTTCGGGTTTTTCAAATATCAAACCATACCATTTGTATCGGATTTTTAAATCTCCAAACCAAACCAATAAAACTCGGGTTTTTCAACCTCGGGTTTTTTTAGGTTTTTCGGATTTTCGGGTTTTTCCGGTAAAGTATTCATACAAACATATAATTTACTTGTACTTCAAATATTTCTTTAGTCCTACCAAAATACAACTATCTAAGGTGTTTCTTAAGAAAATAACACAAAATATGATATGAGTAATGACACTAAAATATCCAACAAAAAATAATAATAATTGAAATCGCGTAAAACAAATGTTGCAAATTAACAAGTCATAATGAAAATGATCATAATTTAAAAGTACTAAATCATGCTAAAATAAGTTTAATAAGTA
>JAJOOR010010501.1:0-30514 GCA_036250505.1 Solanum acaule | reverse complement strand
CTAGGGAAAAGACCAAAATGCCCTTAAAATTTCCGGACGGATTCCCTGCCAACTGCCCAACTTTCAATGGCCATAACTCGCTCATACGAACTCGGAATCGAGCAAACTCAGTGGCATTGGAAAGATCATTCCACAAGCTTCGCAACCATAACTGGAAATACTCCTAAATCATCCTGAGCTAGGAGTTACGACTGCTCAAAGTTGGCCAAAAATCACTGATTTCCACACTTAAGCCAAATTTTCCAGATTTTGAATTTTTCCAAATTTCCAGATTCTGGACTTAGCCAAATTTCCAAATTCTGAATTTTTTCCAAAAATGACTACTTCCAATTTCAAGCTTCTTCATATTCATTTCAAATTACCGGATGTTACAGGTGTAAGGTAAGTTGGAGCGGGGTGAAAGATAAATACTCTATTAGTATCAATAGTTGTTCACTATAGAAGATGTTCAATAATATTTGTCCACTTTATGAATCAATTGATAATTTTATAATTAGTTCTTAATTTAACTTATCATTAATTATTGTCATTTTGTTATTATAGTTTTCAAGATTGTATTTTATTACACCAATAGTTCATTCTTTTCTCCCTTTTTATTTTTTGGTTGGGACGATGGCCTCATGGATTTTCTCATTGGTGTGATCATTTGGTTTCTTTATGATTAATTGTAATTTCTTAAATATATTTTGAAATCATTAGTATTTTTTACTTGCAGTATACTTTGAGTGTAATTTTTAAATAGGTAAATTATTGTACGATTAGGAAAATAGTAGAATTTTTTTGAAAGCTTGAAATGTGTAACACTGTCTTAAATAATATTTTATTAATAAAAGTTCATTTTTATAATTCAACAAGCTTATCTAATATAAAATCAGAGCAAAAACAACAAAAGAATAAATAATAAGAAAACCAAAGCAATAAAATATTAGGAGAAATGTTTTCTGTTGGTATGTCTCCACCATCTAATGAAAGAACTTGAAAATATAAAAATGATAAATGCATAAGTAACCATAAATTATTATTAAAATTTTAGCGACATATCTAAATTTAAACATAGCCAAAAGAGTGTGCACACTCTCTTGAAGGTAAGTGAAAAATAAAAAAATTGAACACACATCTTTTTTTAATTGGTCTATTTACAATTAGTTAGTACACATAGTTATTGACATTAAAACTTATATATATTTGATGATTATTTTCATTTCTTTCCTTGTAAAATATTATTTTAGTTTCTTTCTCACTTTTAACTTTTTTCTTTTATTATTCATTAATTTCTTATCTTTTCACTTTTAATTATTTTAAAAAGATTATGTGTATTAAAAAGTGTCCTTTAATTTTAACGTTTTAATTTTTTATGCTTTATTTGATTTTCTTAACTTATTTTATTATCCGTGTGAAATAACTTATTTTAAATACATGACATTTGAAATTAAGTCAAAAGAAAAGACAAAGAACAAAAAAAAACCAATATAAAAAAAGAGAAAAAACAATGAATGAAGGTAAAAAAGAAAGAAGAAATTCTTCTAATTGGCCTGAATTGGTTAGTGAGTTGGAGAGCTACATCCCCAGGCTACATTATAGAAGAGTATGTTGGGAATTCCCTAGTGGACAATGGAGTAAATATAAGATAAAGAAAATAAGAAGATTATTTTTTAAAAATAAATTACACATGGCGCATGTTGTACAAATACATCCAACTTACCTGATTGAAGGAGCAACGTCAATACTAAAAGTGCACGAAAATACATAAAAAAAATGAGCTCAAGGAGCTATAAGGCCCTTATTAAGTTAAGATGTCGCGAGAGTTTCGATCATATAGGAAGTAATTATGCATTATCCCATATAAAAATAAAAGACTCGTTAATATAACAAATTGTGACAATATGGCTCTAAGCCTCCAACAATACTATACATACACATTAACTAAAAAGAGTCAATTGGTTATGTTAGGAATTGTATAAGAATAATGGTCAATCAAGGCCTGTACACCAAAGACTCGTCAATATAATAAATCTAGACAAAAAAAAATTGAGTTATCAAAATTATGGGATAAGATATAGACTATGACCGAAATTCTAGAGACATACATTAACTAAACTAAGATCTTATAACCTTCGAACCCATTTGTTTTTGTCATTTTGTACACCTTTTGGCTTACATGGCACACTCTGTGACTCCACGTAGTTGAGACACGTAGAAGATGTTTGTATGCCACGTAAGCCAAAAAAGTGTACAAAGTTAAAAAAAAAATGAGTTCGGGGGTAATAAGACATTAGTTTAGTTAAAGTGTGTCTCTAAAATTTCGGTCATAGTTTAGGGGGCTACTTGTGTCTTATCCCATTATTTTTGCCAACAATACCTTCACATAAATATAAACAGAGTACGATTAATTTATGTCATTGTTTGGTTAAAATTATATTATTTTTAGCCTAACTTTAATTGATTGTAGATCGCAAGAAGGATGTAAGCAACCTCACAAATCTCCCAGGTGCACAAGAAAGATTGAAAATTTTAATGCTGATCTACACAAACCACAAAGTTTCAATGCAGCAATTGAAGGCTGTATTGGTGTATTTCATGTTGCACATCCAATTGATTTTGAAAACAAAGAACCTGAAGAAACAATAACACAAAGAGCAATTAATGGGGCAATAGGTATTTTACAGGCATGTCTTGATTCAAAAACAGTTAAACGCGTTGTATACACTTCTAGTGCATCTACGGTTGTGGGTACTGGAAGTTCCAATGCCATAATCGATGAATGCTCATGGACAGATGTAGATGTTATGAGAACATTGAAGCCTTTTGCAAGTTCTTGCGCGATTAGTAAGACATTGACAGAAAAAGCAATTCTAGAATTTGCTTAAAAGAAGGGTGTCGATCTTGTGACTGTAATCCCAACTTGGATACATGGTACCTTTATTACTCCTCAAATTCCTGGCTCTGTTTGTTCATCCATGGAAATGATTCTTGGTACGTCTTAAAATATCATAGATTTTCATTTTCTCAACGTATATATATTCTACTTAATTGTAATTGGAAAAATTTGTCCAGGTCATCAAAATTTTAGTATGAGTTACCCTCCAATTGTACCTTTTATACATGTAGATGATGTGACAAATGCTCACATTTTCCTTTTTGAAAATCCTAATGCAAAAGGGAGGTTTATTTGCTCAGCTGTTGAAATAACAAGGGAAAAGCTAGCTGAGTTTCTTTTGACAAGATATCCTGAATTTCAAAAACAAATTACTGAGTAAGTACAAAATCATGCCTTAACTTTAATTGGTTGATTGTTTTATTTGTTTTTCCTTTTCAAACAAGGAGAGGAAAGAAGAAAAGTGAAATATTAAGCAATTACTCTCTCTGTCACAATATTTATGTGACACGTTTCATATTTTGAGAGTCAAATAGTTTAACATATGAACCATGATAGCTATTCTAAAATACAAATTTCTTAATTGTAAGTAGCCTAATAGAACATGAGATATTGCTTTTATAAGCTAAGCAATGCATATTTCAGTTTCTTATATTGGTTTTGGCGTTTGGGAAATCATGTTCTCTCTCTAGGTGTATTTAGTCTTCACCATGTCTTTACAATGGAACCCAAGATCGTCGGTCAAGTTGACTATGCTGGTAGTGACCACTAGATCTCGATTTCCCCCAATCATGTTGGTAGGTTATCTACCTATGCAGACTCTTTGGGCTCTGTTAGGTTAAATGAATTTTGGTGATATCAGGACCGACCCTGCTATGAGATATCTCTAATTTTCAGAGGCGAACATGTCATCTTAGAAAACCTTGACGGAGTGTGGGAACAAAGCTTGTGATAAACTTTGACAGTCAAAGTTAGATTTGTTTGAATCTCGAAATCCAAAAAGTGCCACATAAAATGGGACGGAGGGAGTATTACTTACTCGAGTATCATATTTATAAAATTTGATGTCGTTGTTACTCTCTTGTTATTGCTATTTAGTGTGGACATTATCCTGGGTGTGATTATCATTTTATCCAACAATGTGGTATCAAATCCATGTCAAATAATAGTTTGTTGTCCTTTAAGTACTCTGTCTCACAAGAGAAAATTATGAAAAATAGTGTCTACGAATGAAAGGCATTCTTGACTCTCAAGATGTTTGAGACATTGTAGACAAAGGGTATACAAAACCCGTTAATGAGAAAACTCTGTCCTCGAATGAAAAGGAGGTCTTGTAAAAGACAAGAAAGAAAGATCAACAGACCCTCATTCTCATCCATTAATGTTTGGGTGATGACATATTTGAGAAGGTGGCTGATGCAACCAACTCAAAAGAAGTTTGAGATATTTTATAAAATTCTCTCCAAGGAATTGATAAAGTAAAGAAGATAAAACATCAAACTCTAAGGTCTGACTTTGGAGTTTTAAAAATGAAAGAATTTGAATCTATTTCGAATTTCTGTTCAAGATTGATGTCTATTGTGAATCAACTAAGAAGATACGTCGAGGAAGTAGATGATGTACGTGTGGTAGAAAAGAACCTTCGTTCTCTAACACCTAAATTTGATTATGTGGTGTGAGCTATTGAGGAGTATAAAGATTTAGACTCTATGAAAGTATAACAATAGGAAGGTTCTCTACAAGCCCACGAAGAAAAGATGAAAAGGAGAAAAGAAGTGACACTAGAGAACTTCTTATAACTCAAGTGTCCTTCAAAGGATTTGAAAGTGAGAAAAGTTACAAAGGCAATGGAAAATGGCGAGGCCGTGGCGATCGTGGAGGCCGTGGAAGAGGTAGAAGTTATTTCAACAAATTTAATAATGAAGATAAAAATCACCAGTCATTCAGGCGTCCTTCAAAGGATTTGGGTCAACTTCTTGAAAAAGGATATGATATTCATATGAAAAATATGCATCTTTCGCTTAGATATTCAAGTAATAACTTAAATGCTTAAGTGCATATGGAAAAAAATAGGTTGTTCCCTTTGAGTCTTAATACCATCGATGCAAAGCGTTTGAATGCTAATGTCCAAGATGATGCATGGTGTTGACATATGTAATTTGGACACTTGAACTTTGAAGCACTCAAATCAATGGAAGACAAGAACGTGGTTGATGAAATCCCGTCAATCAATCATCTCGTCTTCTTTATCTCCACAAACTTGTCTTTTTGTCCACACATATGATTGCTTGCTCCATTGTCAAGATACCATGAACTGCAATCATCTTTATCTTCTTCTTTGAGTTCCAATAACAATTTTGACTCATCTTCGTCTTTGTTGTTGTCAACAAGATTAGCTTTCTCTTCAACATTACTACGACATTTCCAAGAGTAATGTCCAATTTTATGACAGTTATAACACTCAATTTTAGATTTTTCATACCTCATTTCATTGGTACCTTGATAGGCTCCACGTCCTTTACCTCACCATGGCCACGACCTCTAAATGAGTGGTGATTTTTATTTCATTGTTGAATTTGTTGATATAACTACTTCCTCTTCCACGACCTTATCATTGTCCATTTCCTTTGCAACTTTTTTCACCTTCAAATCCTTTGAAGGATGTCTGAATTTTAAGAAGTTGTTTTAGTAACTCTTCTTTTTTTCTTTTCATCTTTCTTTCATGGGCTTGTAAAGAACCTGCAATTGCTTTACCATCTTAGAGTCTAAATCTTTAGACTCATCAATGGCACACACCACATAATCAAATTTAGGTGTTAGAAAATGAAGGATCCTTTCTACCACACACATCATCTACTTCCTCCCTATTTCTTCTTAGTGGATTCACAACAGCCATTAATCTTGAACAAAAATTCAAAATGAATTCGGATTCGTTCATTTATAAAACTTCAAAGTTAGTCCTTAGAGTTTGAAGTTTTATCTTCTTTATTTTATCAACTCTTGGTGTCACACCCCTTTTTCGCGCACGGCGGAAGGGTTTTTCCAATTTCAGTGACCGTATTGATTAAGGGATTATTTTATATTTTCAGAGTCGCCACTTGAAATTGAGTTATGGTGTTCCAAGTCACCTTTTCTTTTTAATCCCTCCAGAGATGTCACACCCCTTTTTCGCGCACGGCGGAAGGGTTTTTCCAATTTAAGTGACCGTATTGATTAAAGGATTATTTTATTTTTTCAGAGTCGCCATTTGAACTTGAGTTATGGTGTTCCAAGTCACCTTTTTCTTTTTAATCCCTAACCAAATGGAAATGACTCTTTATTTTGGTCCGCAAACCAGAAATTCAGGTAAGGAATTATGCTGACCGAGGGGAAGGTATTAGGCATCCCTTGAGTCCCGTGGTTCTAGTACGGTCGCTTTTATTGACTTATACTTATGTTAAATTATTATTATTACTATTTTGGATACATTATATAGGCAATGATTTGCTTATTTTTTTATTGTTGAATTTTTATTAGTTTGAACCTAGATGCGTAACCGCATTCTTGGTCTTGACATTTAGATGCATAACTGCCTTTTTCTCTCGAGTACCTCAGACCTAATAACCTCAATTTACAGGTCTTGATTTAAATTACTAAAAATTAATTATTAAACAATTTGGTCAAGGTGCGCGCCACCGCATCCTTGAATTTCTTTTAAGTGTTTTAAAAAAAGATGTGTAACCACATTCTCATTTGAAACCATTTTCGTTTTAACATGCCTAAACTCCATCTAATGTTATAAGAAAATATTAAGTAAAATCAAATATAATAAAATAAATCTAAACTTCTAGGATACAATATAAAATTTTGGACTATTTTGTATTCTTTTATTTTTATTTACTCTTAAAGTTAATGTTAAAATTAAGCCACACATATTATATTTTTATTTTTTTTAATCTTGAAGTTAATGGCAAAATTAGGCATACTCATATTGTACTTTCTTATTAATCCAACAAAACAATGACGGATTGCTAAAATAAATCTCATTCTTTGTTTAATAAACAAAACAACAATAATTTTGTGAACCCAATAATTCCTATTTTATCATTATTAGCATCGAAATCAAGAAAACAACAACATCATGACCCATTCATTTTAAGACATCACAACTAATGAACAAAAATAAATAAATAAAAATAACCACCAAATAAAGCTACTTTCATTCATTAAAGAGATATAACACTTAACACATTCTTCATTTTAATCAAATTATGAATAAAACAAAAGTGTAAGAAAACTTATCATAATAATTACATCAAATTCCATAATTAAATTAAAGAGATAAGGTAAAGTTGAACCTTAAATGAAGAAATAAGAATCGCAAAATCTGGACCAAACCTCGATTAGAACGCTCACAAAGCTTTGGTGTGTATGTGTGTTGTGTTTATATAAAAGTAATGAAAAAAAAAAAGGAATAAAGAGATGAAAATGTTTGTAGGTATGTTACCGATTGGTTTTTTCTTCTTCTGGCGTGTGTGTATTTGTTTTTCTTTTTTCTTTTTTTGGTTGTGCCTCTCCGTTTTGTGTATTGGTTGTTTGAGATATGTAGTAGTAGTAGTAGTGTGTGTGTCGTGTGAGTATGTGTGTATAGTGGGGGGGATTATGGTGTAGTGGGATGAAATGGGGTTGTGGGGTAGTGTAGATATATATAAATATAAAATATAATAATTAAAAATATTAACTAATTATTTTTAATTAATATAAATATTAAAAAAAAAAGTAGCTAATTAAAAATCTAATTAAGAAACACTAGTTTATTTATTAAATATACATTAAAAGAAAACATATATTTTTTTGTAGTCTTTCAATCTTTTAAAATAAACTTGCTAAAATACGATGAAAAATAAAATAAAATAAAATATTTGATTCATATAAAAAAAGCAATATTCATGTACTAAAAATGGTGTAATACCTTAAGTTTGGTCAAAAATTACGTGTCTACACTTAGGAGAGAATTTTGTAAAATATCCCAAGCTTCTTTTGAGGTGGTTGCATTAGCCACCTTCTCAAACATTTCATCATCCAAACATTGATGGATGAGAGTGAGGGCCTATTGATCTTTCTTTCTTGTCTTTAACAAGACCTCCTTTTCATTTGGGGACAAAGTTTCCTCATTAACGGGTTTTGTATACCCTTTGTCTACAATGTCCCAAAAAAATATTGAGACTCAAGAATGGATTTCATTCGTAGAAACCATTTTTCATAATTTTCTCTTGTGCAATAGGGGTACTGAAAGGACAATGACTATTATTTGTCATGGCTCTTATACCACGTTGTTGGAAAAAATGATAATTACACCCATGATAATTTCCACACTAAATAGCAATAGCAAGAGAGTAACAACGACACCAAATATTAAGATGGGGTAAATATGATATCGAATAGGTAATACAATAATATTGATGAAAACTTGGTAGTGTCAAAAGACTACTACTCTTTTATAAGAACAATACTCTTTTATTTTTTACAACTCACAATAATATTACTTCCACACTATTTTCTCACAAACTAAGAAATAGTTTGTGGATTACTCTCTCTACTCTCTATTGCTTTCTCTATTTTTGTCTATCTTCAAACGTCCAATTACTACTCTATTTATAGAGTTTTGAAACTCTTTATTACATCTTTAGTGACATAAATGTGATAAGTAATTTCCATAAAGTTTGGCTCCCAAACTCCACAAGATCTTTACCAAAATTTAACTATCAACTTCCAAACTGCCAACTTTCACATTTATGGCTGTCAACTTTCACATTTGTGGCTATTAATTACCACAAATGTGGCTGTCAAAGTTGTTGTCAAGCTTTGTTCCCACAAGTTCTGCAATCATATGTGATTCGGTCACTTGGAAAGCGGAATGCTGCAAGAATAAAGGGCAGCAAGAGGTTGAGCGTGATTTCCAGAAAGCTACTAGGAGGAGGAGGAAAAATCAAAATTATAACTCGACATGATTGGGTAGAAAAAATAGGTGAGAAACCTATCATTAACAGTGAGCTTGACAATATGGTAGATCCAATGAGGGAGGCTTGAATCAACTCGTAAAGCAAAAAAAGCACATTGAATAGAAATATTTGGATGCATTAAAACAAGAGTGAAAAGTATAGCTCAAATAACATCCCATGGAAGGTGGCTCAAGAATTGAACATTTAGTGTAATTACCCAATGACTCCTAATGAGATAATTTGTCTTTTTTGAAAGTCCTATTTACATATGTAGATCCTTGTTGTTAGTGAAGTGGAGAATTTCTCAAGTTGATGTGTTGCCTTTGTTACTATAGTATATGCCATAAATGAGGTTCTCAATAAATGTTCCTTATGGAATGACTTGTATTGTTAAGTAGGAATATTCAAAATCCTTGGCTATTGTATAGTGATCATTTCAATAACATACTATCATCTAAGAATAAAATTGGTTCAATTGTAACAATGACAGAAACACAGGAGTTTCAGAAATGTGTGGATGATCTCCAAGTGACTCCTATAAAAGCGAAGGAATGAAATTACACTTTTTGCAACAAACGAGATCAAAATTTTCCGAGTTTCTCTTAAAAATAGATTGGTCATTTGGAAATCTGTTGTGGCTTCAAACATATTGACAGGTTAAGGCTAAAACTTTAAAACCCTTTAAGCTATATTCAATAGTCATGACCCACCCTGCTTTACTAGGGATTGTCTATATTGTATGAACAGAGAAGGTTCAAGGCACTCATATGTTTCAATTATGAAAATAAACTCAAAAATTTCAACTATATTATGAAAGGTATGACCTTCAATATAGCTTCATATGCTCAGAAGCAGCAGATTGCTAGACAAAACTAAATGTCACTCAGACCTAAATAACAACCCTTCCACAAGAACAGACCTTGAAAACTGAAGAGAGATGAATAATGCTAGGCATCAACAATGGAGCACGATCTAGATTGGATGATTTACCCAATTATCCATTTTAACCCTAACCCGACCCACTAAACCAGATGAATTCATACCAAATTAAAACCCCAAATCTATCTCTTTCTTTGATACAACATTCACTGAAATTTTCCTATCAAAATATAACAATAATAAGATAAAATAATTCTTCAATTGAAGCTAATAAATTCCATATAAAAATACTACTTCGTTTATTTACCTAATCAAACAATAATACTACTTACTTAGATCACGAAAATTTAGAATTAATTTTACCAAGTTAGGACGACAATTTACGATGAATGGGGCAGTTGTTCAGAGGTGTTTTTGGTTGCTATTGTTCGCCTGAGCTTCGAGCTCAAGGTTGTTTTGTTCCTAGTGACTTATTCAATGGCGTGAGGGAGGAGAAAAAGGACTGACGGCTGCTGGTTGTTTTTTTCTCCGGCGTGGAGCTTCGCCGGAGATGGTAAAAGGAAAAGAAGAATAGTGGTGTTGGGTTCTTATTTGGCGGCTCTGTCTGGTTGGATTTGGTGATCTGTGTAAAGATAATGTCACGTAGGAGTTTGAGTGGAAGTCTATTTGTATTTATTTACTGATTATTAGGAATCAATTTAGAAGAAGTCGTGTAATTGTATTCAAATTAGGAGTCCTTAGCCGTGACAACTTTGAAGTCCTATTCTTCAAGAAACTCATGTATATATATTGATGTATTTAGACGATGAATTGAATACAATTGAGAATCATCTTTAACATGGTATCAAGAGCCGTTAGAGGTTAAACCAACCCACTATTTATTTATTTATTTTTATTTTTTTTTCATAGAGAGAAAACAGATTTCATGGGTGAAACCAGCAGCTCTTCCATGATGCCCTCGTCTTCTCCAAACCTCGCACATCAATTGCCTGTGAAACTCATATCTTCAAACTATTTACTGTGGAAGACACAGTTTATGCCTATGATATTCGCATGTGGCTTGAATCATCATATTGATGGTACTACTCAGTTACCAACACAATTTTTGGACGATACCAATACCAAATCCAATCCAGCATACACGGTTTGGTTACGTGAAGACCAGCTTGTTCTAAGTTGGATTGTTGCTTCTGTTTCAGAAAGTATTTTACCTCAGTTGGTCGGAGCGACGACTGCTCGTGCAGCTTGGGACAAACTTGTTGCTGCATATGCATCTGGATCAAGGCCATACATTTGTGAACTCAAATCGCAGTTGCACACTCTGCGTCGTGACAATGTCAGTATTGAGTCATATGTACAAAAGGCAAAGGGAATAGCAGATAAGTTGGCTGCACTGCAGCATCCAGTTCCGAATGATGATCTGGTAGAATTCGTTCTTGCTGGACTTGGACCTTCCTATCGTCCTTTTACCAGGTCACTTGAATCACGTCACGAGGAAATTACTTTTGATGCATTATATGGATTGTTGTTGAACGAAGAACAACAATTGAAAAGGGATGAAGTTCTTACAGTCATTGCGCCTACGGCACAATATACTCAGAGTTCCTTTTCTACCACCCGTGGACGTGGTAGAGGCCGAGGAGGCCGAGGTCGTGGGCGTTCCTCCAATCACATCTTCCAATCGTCTCAAAATTGTGGGTCTCATAACTATGCACATACCAATTCTACATCATCTCAAGCTTCAGATATGTCTGCAATTATTTGTCATAATTGTGAAGGTAAGGTCATATTGCACATGTGTGTCCATCTCCTAGGGGTAACACTAGCAATAAAGTTTCTGGACAACCAATTTCCAATTTAGCACGAACTCCTTCTCCTCAAAATTGGTTAATGGATAGCGGCACCACACATCATCTTATAGCTGATCTTGAAAACTTAGGTATTTATTTTGAATACCAAGGTCCTGAGGAAGTTACTATAGGTAATGGTTCTAAAATTCCTATTTCTCACATTGGTAAGAGTTCAGTTGTTATATCTGAAAAAAAATTCGATCTTGATGACATCCTACATGTTCCAACTGCTGCTCAAAATTTATTGTCTATTAGTTCTTTTGCTAAGTCTAACCAAGTTTCAATTGAATTTTTTCCTTACCATTTTTTGATTAAGGACTTGGCGACGAGGGACATACTGCACACAGGCCCGAGTGAAGATGGACTGTATTCTCTTCATGTGTTGAAGTCATCTGCACCTGCATCTTATGCTGCATCTCTAGGGGTTTGGCATGCTCGTTTAGCTCATACATCACTTCCTACCGTTCGTCAAGCATTATCGTCTAGCGCCATTGTCCCTTCCTTTAAATCTTCTAGTTTATGTTCTATATGTGCTGTTAGTAAAAGTCATAAAGTTCCTTTTCGTGATTCTAGTTTTCAAGCCTCCGGGCCTTTAGACCTAGTTTGTTCAGATGTTTGGGGTCCTGCTCCAGTTGTTTCAAACGAAGGGTATCGATATTATGTGATTTTCTTTTATCACTTTAGCAAATATACATGGATTTATTTCCTTCGTCTTAAATCTGAAGTCCTTTCAATATTTATGCAATTTCGTACAATTGTGGAAAAATATTTTGGTCGTCCCATTAAAAATTTTCAAGCAGATTGGGGAGGAGAATATCAAGCATTGACAAATTACTTGAGAGATAATGGAATTGTGCAGTGTTCCTCTTGTCCATACACCCCTGAACAAAATGGTTGTGCCGAAAGAAAACATAGGCATATTGTTGAAACTGGTCGAGCATTGCTACATCATGCCAATGTCCCACATAAATTCTGGACAAATGCATTTGATACCGCTGTATATACTATAAATCGTTTACCAACCCCACTCTTAAACAATAAAACTCCATTTCTTGTGTTATTCAACACTAATCCAGATTACTCTTTGTTGCGTGTTTTTGGTTGCCTTTATTTTCCGTGGTTGCGTCCTTATACAAAGGATAAATTGTCTCCTCGATCTTAATCATGTGTGTTTTTGGGCTATAGTAAGTTACACAAAGGATACAAATGTTTTGACCCTGTTTCCTCAAAATTTTATGTTTCTCGTCATGTCATCTTTGATGAAAATACTTTTCCTTTTGTTTCATAGGATGTTGTGGTGCCTCCATCTATAACCAATGCTAAATCAGACCCTCTCAATGTTACCTTGCCATTTTAGAATTTTGTTTCTCCTTCCAGTGTTCCACCAATGATGCCACAATCTTCAGTACCAACGCCCACATCAAATCAGCCTTCCCCCTCTCCATCTATAGAATCCTTAACAAATCCCAGATCTTTGACATATGTTGATCCTATTACTGGACACACACATGCTACTGACCCTCCTTCACAAGATGACGTTTCTCATGGTGTAGCCTTGATTTCACCAAGTGTAGTTGCAGAAAATCCTCATTCTTCTAATACGAGTCACTCTGCTAATTTTGGAAACACTTCTGCCATCGGTATGGTCTGTCCAGCAGCCCCTTCTTTGCAAAAAATGGTCACACGAACACAAACAGGCTCCTTGAAGCCAAAGAAACCATTCTCCATGTCCACTACGACACCAACATCGGCAATAGTGGAACCTTCTTGCCATTCACAGGCTATTAAGGATGTTCATTGGCGTCACGCCATGTCGGAGGAGTATAATGCACTTATTCAAAATGGTACTTGGGAACTAGTTCCACCATCCCCGTCTCAAAATTTAATTGGTTGTAAATGGGTGTTTAAGAGGAAATTAAAGTCAGATGGTTCATTGGATCGCTATAAAGCAAGGCTTGTGGCTAAAGAATATCATCAACGACCGGGTCTCAACTTTACTGATACGTTTAGTCCAGTGGTTAAGCCGACTACCATACGATTGTTGTTGTCCTTGGCAGTGTCTCATCAATGGCATGTCACTCAACTAGATGTATCCAATACATTTCTTCATGGGAAATTAGATGAGATTGTATACATGTCTCAACCTCCCGGGTTTGTTGATCCTACTCGTCTGGATCATGTTTGTTTACTTAAACGATCTCTCTATGGTCTCAAACAAGCTCCGCGTATGTGGAACAAATGTTTAGCTGATGTGCTTCTTTCTCTAGGCTTTGTGGGATCCAAAACTGATTCTTCTCTGTTCTATTTGCCGAATGTTGATGTAAAGTTGTTCTGTTTGGTCTATGTTGACGATATTCTAGTTGTGGGATCTAATTCTGATCATATTACAGCTCTAATTACCAATTTGAAAACTCACTTTGTTGTTAGAGACTTGGGAAAATTGTCTTATTTCTTGGGAATTCAAACCAACTGGAAACCTGAAGGATTGCATTTATCACAAGGTAAGTATGTCACAGACCTCCTTAATCGTGTGCAAATGGGGTCGTGTGGTCCTGTCTCCACACCAGCTTCATCTTCATCTAAGCTCTCCAATGCCGGTGGATGTCCATTCCATGATCAAACTCTACATAGAAGTACTGTTGGAGCTCTACAATACTTGACGTTTACTAGACCTGATATAGCGTACGCGGTAAATAAAGTATCACAATTTATGCATTGTCCTATGGATTCTCATTGGGTTGCCGTCAAACGTATTCTCCGTTATGTCAAGGCTACAACATCTCACGGTTTATTTTTTTCTCATGGGTCATCCACCTTACTTCATGGTTACAGTGATTCGGATTGGGGAGGTGATGTTGATGATCGCAAGTCTACCACTGGATTCACTATTTTTCTTGGTTCTCATTTGATTTCATGGGCTTCTCGCAAGCAAAGAGCTGTATCACGGTCAAGTACAGAGGCAGAATATCGTGCATTAGTTGCTGCTACCTCTGAAATGACATGGGTCGAACATCTCCTTCGAGAGATTGGTTGCTACACCACCTCTCTTCCCATTCTCTGGTGTGATAATCTCAGTGCTACCTACTTAACGGCTAATCCCATTTTTCATTCCCGAACGAAACATATGGAAATAGATTTTCATTTTGTCCGTGACAAGGTTCGTGCGAAGACCTTATCAGGTAGATATGTGAGTTCCCATGATCAAGTGGCCGATGCTCTTACCAAGTCTTTGTCCAAGGTCCAATTTCTGGAGTTGAAGAGCAAGTTGACAGTCGTTCCACTCTCTGCTCAACTTGAGGGGAAGTGTAAAGATAATGTCACGTAGGAGTTTGAGTGGAAGTCTATTTGTATTTATTTACTGATTATTAGGAATCAATTTAGAAGAAGTCGTGTAATTGTATTCAGATTAGGAGTCCTTAGTCGTGACAACTTTGAAGTCCTATTCTTCAAGAAACTCAAGTATATATATATTGATGTATTCAGGCGATGAATTGAATACAATTGAGAATCATCTTTAACAATCTAGGCTTCATGCGGTGGTTTACAATGACTGGTTTGGTGTTGTATGGTGGTGAAAGAGGTCGGAAAAGAGAGGGGGTTTGGTGATTTCTAGCGTGGAGGAGGAAATGGAGAAAAAGGGGAGGCTACAAAAATGAAGATGAACACAATGGGCTATATTAATAGGTGGGTCGGATCGGGTTAAAATTGGGTAATTTAAGTAAAATTTTAAGTCAATTTGGGGCTTTCCATCCAATTGAGGGCACAAATAACGAAATTGGTGACGACAGAGGTAAAAATAACTTCATTTTAACGGTAAAGACATAATCAACCAATAAAATAAAATTGAGAGGTATTTTTGACCCTTTTCGTTATTTTTTTTTTATATATAAATGAAAGTTGTAAACATTTACAATGGAGGGAAATAATTAATGTGTTGTTATTCATTTGCAGGTACACATGGACAAATACAAAAGACCTTAAAGTGTCTAGCATTTCATCAAAACAACTTTTGGAGGCTGGATTCAAGTACAAGTATGGCCTTGAGGAAATGTTCGATGGAGCAATTGAATGTTGCAAACAAAGAGCCATACTCTAATCCCTTTACATCAAGTAAACCTAAGAAGCTTCATTTTATATGAAGTGGATAAGTGTGACGATCCATTTGCTCATCTTGCATAGGGTCCCAAGTCCTGCCTCCATTAAGAACATTTCTTGCCTAAAGCGTAAAACTGAAGAAATACAGTTCATATTTCTGTCTTTTAATTATATGTATGTATATATTTAACAAATTTTTCACTTTAACGAATATCTTATTAATCATAGTTAGGTGAATACGTTTTAAAAATATACCCCTCCGATTTTGGTAAGAAAAGAAATTTCCTATAAATTATAATATCAACTAATATCATTAATTTTAATATTTAAAGTAGCTAAAAGCTATGCTTCTAGATTAGCTAGAACAGTTTGATCCGTGTCTTTTTTTCATGATCAAATAATGGAAATGTGTTGTAAAACTTAAGAACAAAAGAACAATATAAAGATGAAGACAAGAAGAATATAAGATAAGAGAAACAATATAAGATAACTTTATTTCTTTTAAGTGTTCACCAAATCTTCAAGTGTATACAATATGAACCCTTATACCTCTATTTATAGTGCAACATAGAGACATACAAAAGGTTGGTCATTATAAACATGACATTAATCATGAATATAATTGAGGAGGTTATGGAGATGTAATGTTACAAGAATAATGGTTATAAAGTGGAGGTAATGGAGGTTATGATTATCTTTATAATAGATGAAAGTTATGGAGATAATGGGTGAGAGTAACTTTTTGGTGTAGTGGATATCCACACTATAATATTTTATAACACTCCCCCTTGGATGTCCATAGATAATATGCCTCGTTAAAACCTTACTAGAAAAAAATCCCAGTGAAGGGAAAAGAGTACACAAATCTATTGGTATGCTTTAAATGTTGCCTCGTTAAAAAACCTTACTAGGAAAACCCAATTGGGATAAAACCATGGTTAAGGAAAAGAGTACAACGCGTATTTTTCTCCCCTTGATAAAAACTTTACTTGATATCTCAGAGACAATGCATTCCAATCTTATATCACAACTTCTCAAATATTGATGTTGACAATCCTTAGTGAATAAGTTTACAAGATTATCACTTGAGTGAGTCTTTGAACGTCTATCTCACCATTTTGTTGAACATCATGTGTGAAAAAGACTTTTGGTGAAATATATTTTGTCTGGTCTCCTTTGATTGTATCCTCCCTTCAATTGAGCTATATATCATTTTCATATATGGTGGTTGAAATATCCTTGTCAAAAGAAAATCACATATTTTCTGAATATGATAGATCATGATTCCAACCAAACACACTCCCGACTTACTTCATAAATCAATATTATTTCTGCATGATTTGAAGAAGTGGTTACTAATGTTTGATTATTTGAATGTCAAGATATTGTTGTGCCTCCATATGTAAATAAATAGCCCACTTGCGATCGAGTTTTATGTGGATCAAATAAATATTCTGCATCTACATAATCAAGTCATTTCTGACTCGGAGATTGATCATTTCAATTTTATTGAAGCTCGTCGTTTCTTCTCAAAGAAAATCACACATCTTCTATGTGTTGAGTCACTTGCTTTGTTAGTTTCTTGTCATAACTTGAATGATACTATGACAATCCTTTCACATAACTTTCGTTATGTATATCAAATAATCTTCTAGCATTTGCATAACCAGCAATCTATAAGTGCAACAATTGCACTAATACATGGCATTTTAAATCATTTTCATAAGATCAAAAAAAATCTTTCTCTGTGTTAAGCAATCTCAAAACCATTGGGTACTCAATGGAATTACTTTAAGACCTTTTAAATCCTTCATGGATTTTCATATAACATTCATCGTCTAGTTAGACATAATAATCATTCATTAGGCATATTCAAGTATTTCATCTATTGTCATACTGAAACAAGTTTCATTGCATCCACCACTGGAGAATATATCTCCATTTAATAATGTCAGGATTTTTGCGAAAACCGTTTATGCCCCGAGGCAGAAACCGTACTTTATATCTTACGGTTATACTTTCGTACAATGATTCATTTGTACCTCACTAACATATATTTTGATCTATCAACTATAAGTTCAAACACATCACTTTTCTAAGTAAAACAAAATATACTTGAATAGTGCATTTTATTTGGCCAATCATTTATCTGTCCAGACTATATGACATATTTGAATTTACGATCCTCATAATCATTTATAGCATTGAGTGCTACTTCATATCAACGATACCATCGACGATCATTTTGATTCTATTATAATACGACATAACTTATCGAGAACTCTTCATTTTTCATCATTTTCAGGTACCTGAACCTTTGCCAAAGTTTTATGAAGTGTTGTATCATAGTGCTCTTTCAAAGCACTTACTTCATTAACATGATCATTTTGATAATTTGCTCCTCTCCTTTCTCAAGGAGTTTTACGTTTGGAATCGATTGGTCTATCACGCTTCTGGCGTACCATAGACTCTATCCTTAAAAGACTATTTATTGAAGCATTTGCAACTTAATTAAAATATTGTGTCAGCAAATACATCTGGCAAATTATTTGCAACATTTTGGAAATGAATTATCTCTTGAACTTCAAGTTCACATTTTTTTTAACGAGGATCTAGATAATCACCCCACACATAATTTCAGCTGCTAAACATATCTTCCCCTAATGTTAGAAAATTTAACATTTACCCCTAACCTCATTTGAGGATCCATCTTTGTGCGTGGTGGAGCAATAAAATCATATGTGCGCACATCAAATTCTTAGATGGAAATTATTTGGTTTCTGACCCTGAACCAATTGTGATGGGAGAACCTTGTTGGCTTGATGCCTACATGTTAAATAAACTCACCTCATACCAAATTTTATTTGAGAGATTTGTTCTCATAATCCATGGTCTAGCTATAATTGGAGGCAAACAATTTCTGCTAAACCAACCAGTATTATCAACATAATTTTACAGTTTGGAACTGTGCTCTCAATTTAACAATTTAAGCAAACAACCTTACAAAAACCAATTTATAAGTTGATATGAATGCACATGTGACCATACCATAGATGCATCTATTAAATCATAATAGTAAGTGATCCACATGGCAGGTGAACGGGCCCATATTCACCTTTTTATATATGTTTCAAATAATTTCAGGGGATACAATCCCAACCTTAGCTGGTACAATGATCATTTTATCATGAGAACAAGAAACACATGAGAATTCTTGAAGAATCTTTTATTTCTTCAACATATAACCACATAAATTCTCAATTCTTTTGCATCACATTTGAACCAAAATGGTCAACCAGCTATGTCAACTAGTATTTATTCTAGTAAACTTCTAGTTTACTTTTTCATGTGATTCCATCATCATGCCTATTTTTGTATACAACAAACAAGAGAAAGGAAGGTACCCTTTTATGTAAATATTCATAACCTGTTTTGACTGTAGTAATTTGAAGATATTTAATCTTTCAATAATTTACAGTCTCAATATAATAATATTTTTCTTTTCAATTCCTTCGAAACTTAAAAATTTTCTTTTGAGACTTACTACCACCTCAACATTATGAACTATTTCATTTTCTGGATAGTAACAAATTAGTCCTTTCGAAACTCTTAATTAATTTTGTGTACTACCACAAATTTCACAACACCATTCTTATGGTGACCATCTCCTTCAAGGAGAAAATTATTATTATTGTCATGATTAAAATTATTACATGCAAGACTTACTTCTTGACAACCAATGACAAATTTGTGTTTCTACACATCAAAATTTTGATCATGACCACAACCTTTATAAAAAAAAATCATTTCTTTCTTTTGTCCTCCAATAGTTCATAATAAAACATACCACAATATTTGTGTAGTACTGAAAGTATATGTCAAAATATTGTTTTTTCAATATCTCAAGCCTCCCGTAGAGGTGAGATGTGGCATTTATCCAACCATACATGAACATGTCCTTATCCATATGAACACAAGTCACATTCTCTTCAAGAAATGACGATAACCATTTGTACATGCTCCATAAGTTTTTATTAGTCATACTTTGACATTATCAAATTTATTTGACCCACATCAACATCACTTTAAAAGTACTAAATGTACTAGCACTTTGTATTCCTTTATTTTGATGGAGGATTTACAAAACTTTTCAAATTGGCTTGCATCAACAACAATGTGTCCAATATCTTTTCATACCACTTTGATGGATAAAAATAACCTTCACATTTGAAGGACTATCTTAAGAAACAATGTGCCCAATAACCTTTCATACCACTTTGATGGACAAAATTACCTTCACATTTGAAGGACCATCTTAAGAACCCATAATGTTCTTTCTTTTAGTTACAATAATGATGATCATTAACATTTTACCACACTCATATTCATAAATTCAACCACTTGTCATTTTTCAGACATATTATGCATTGGTACAACATTCACAGAAGAGAATGAAGCAAATTAATTGGGAAAATTTCATGACTTTCAGTCAAAAGTATAAAACTTTATGTTAGTCATCATCATATCATCACTATAGTGCATTAGGACTTAAACCCAATGTCTTACCCATATAAAGACGCCTTTGGTCATAAATCAATGGGACTTGAACCCAACTTCTTATTATCATGGTGCACCGAGACTTTACTCGATGTCTTACCCACTTGGTGTGATAAAACTTAATTCACCATCTTACCCTCAATCAATGTCTTAATAAACCAAATGCATTACCAAAAAATAAATATTGAATACCATAAATATAATCTGAATTTGACTTAAAATTGAATAAAAATGAACAAAACTAATTAATTAGAACAACAAGTTGGAACCATATAAAAGTCCCAACTTAAAATAAATTAAAACATTTTAATAGTCCCTCTCAATATTGTTATGACGATTATCTTAATTTACTAACCATTTTAAAATAACCACAAAACAAGATTTGTTAGTACAAATAATATATAGGATATGAAGTATACCTTGCAACCGAAGAATTACTAGGATAATTCATAAAAATCAAGAAATACCTACCATTGATTCTTGAAGGAGAATGAGAAACTCGTGCTGATAACGTGTTGTAAAACTTAAGAACAAAAGAACAATATAAAGATGAAGACAAGAAGAATATAAGACAAGAGGAACAATATAATATACCTTTATTTCTTTCAAGTGTATACAATATGAACCTTTATAACTCTATTTATAGTGTAACATAGAGGCATACAAAAGGTTGTTCATAAACTGTCACGACCCGAGCCTACACCCACTCGAGAACCATTGCTGGTCCCCAAGCGAACCCTCATCCTGGCTGACTACAAGCGGAAGACTAAAGTAAGCATACAAAAGCTTAAAAACTGAATTAAATTCATTGAACTCCAATAGTAAACTTTAAGAAAGTCTGAACAATACTCAAAAGAAAGTAAATATAGAAACTCCTCAACTCTGTCTATCTATGAAGCCTCTACTATTATAGAAGGATATCGGGACAAGACCCACGAAATCTTAAAACTACTAATTGTAAGATAAAGGTGAAGTCCTCTGGAATATAAGAAGGCTCACCAAAGCTGACTGAAATATCACATGAACTCAACGAAACGCCTGTTGATGATCTTCAATCCTTGTATCTGCATCATGAAATGATGCAGGCCAATGGCTCAGTACGTGGAATGTACGAGCATGTAAGGGAAATTCTAAAGCATAAACATAGGCTTGAACTTGATAAAAAGGAAACATACTTACCTTTTCTCAACTCAACTCAACTCAAAGGTACTCAACTCAACATACTCAACTCATGATACTCAAGGATAAAGAAACAGTAAAAGATGCAATATATATGGAAAGCTTTTCAAAACAATAGATAATAACTCAGTTGTATGCAAAAATACAATAATAACTCAGTTTGTATATAAAAATATAATATAACTCTATGTGAGTTTCTCTAACCGACAACCATCACTATGAGCTATATGATGATACAACGTCTCTCCCACGCTGCCAGAACTGTCATATACTTTGTCGGGGTATAGAACCTCTCAACTAAGTGGATCAACTACTCTATGCTAAAAAAAATTAAGGAATCATCTAAAAAGTATAACCCTTTCTACCCATGTTGGCTACATGGTTTATGGAGGTTGTGAGTTATATGAACTCTCCCCCATATCGGTGTTCAATACTACTCCCAAAATATACTAGATCATATGTTTAAAAGTATAACTCTTCTCTGATTTGAGATAATTGCTCAAACTACCCTCTTAAAAGAGGTGACTGCTCTTGAAATATCTTTTGAACTCATAACTCATTTAGAAATCAAAGTTTCTCTTTTATCAATGTAAAAACTGATACATTTGGGAATACTTAATTCCCTTATACTCTTGCTCAATTCATACTTAAAAAAACTTTCTCAAAAATATATCAAAATCATATTGTGATATGATCATTGATGACTCGGGAAGTCATACTGCATAATCATTGATGGTATATCCAGATACCATACTACTTAAACATTGATGGCATACTAGATACCATACTGCTTAAACATTGATGACATAACTAGATACCATACTACTTAAACATTGATGTCATACTCGATTGTCATACTAATCATGTTTTAGAAATTCTTTTCTCAAAACTCATCTTCACTTTCTCTTAAAAGAGATGGTACTCAAATTGCTCAAAACTCTTTCGGAAATCCAATTTTCTCTCATCCTAAATGTAAAAACATTTGCTCTTGGGAATACTTAGTTCCCATATATCATTTTAAAGAAAATGAACTCAGTTGTACTCTTCCTCAACTTAGTGCTCAAGTCTTTAAAATAAGTTTTAAAACAATTTGTAAAAAGACTTCTTAAAATAGAGTTCATGCCGAATTATGGACGTGAACAACTCAATTAAAGGTTTTCAATAAACATGCATCGAACTCAATACTTGAAACTCAACAACTCCAGAACTCAAAGAGTCAATGATACAACTCATCTCAAGACTGCTAGAATAGGAGGGTTAATGCGAAATTATGGGCATGAACTACTCAACTTAAGGACTCAATGATACCTCTCATCTCAAGACTGCTCGACTAATAGGGTTCATGCAGATTGAGCATGACCTACTCAACTCAAGGACCTTCATGGGTAACATGTAGTAGCCCCATGATTAGGAATATAATCCCAAAATGATTAGGAACTCAATACTTGTCGCGCCCCATTTTTCGCAAAATGGGTTTTAGTGCATGACATAACAACTCTTTTGGACTTTGGGTTGAATTGAAAGTCGCCACCTAACGAATTAAGGTGCGTTAGGCCACCTATCTAACCTAACTAATCTAACTAGAGGTCAACGAACCAAAGATCGGGTAAGGGTTCAAATTACCTCGAGGGGAAGGTGTTAGGCATCCCTCGAGGTCCACAAATGTGGGTCCCGGCCGTATCTCATGCAATTTATGTGGGGGTTACAAGTAGCAATTAAGGTCACTTCTTTTATTGGTTATTTAATTTGAACATGCTTGCTAGGTGGTAACTAACATTAAACAATTAAGATCACTTCATTTATTTATTTAATTAATTAAGCATACAAAACTAGGTGATAACATAATACTAAATAATTAACACAAATAAAATTCAAAAGAAATAGCAAGAAGATAGAAAGTAGACAAATATATAAGCAAATATCATTTTAATTTTATTAAATTACCCCAAACAATTATAAATAAAACAAATAAAAGGAAAAAGGAAAGGGAGACTCTGAAGGACTTTACGTATCAACACTAGACTTTTCTTTATTTTTTTATAGGCTTCCGTGTAGGGACAGACAAAACCAGTGGTTTGCGTTTAAAGTTCGAGTCAATTTCACCATCTCCGTAGGGCCTAACTACCCCTACCCCACCTTTCACATGCATTTCGTCCTAAGAGGTGCCTAACGTCCCCGCTTAAGGTCCAACATGCATTGGATTACTATTAGGGTGGGTTTAGACTAAAATAAAATATATGCTTCTAAATAGTCCCCCTAGACACCAAGTCAAACAAATAGGACGAGCATTTAGCACGTAAATCGCATGTTGACCTCTAAATTTTAATTAAACATGCTGGCAAACACAGATAGAGTGAAAAGGCCGCATACTAAGTGTGTGCACATAAACACATTATAACAGTAAAACTATTTATATAAGAGGGGCATAACGAATCACAAATTCAAAGGGCAGAACGATATGACATAGTGCATAATTTATTAATTGATTTTAAGATGTATAGTTGAAAGTGATCACAGATGCAAAAATATTTTAGAGCAGTATCAAATTTTATTATTAATACAGAAATATATTTTAAGTAGCAGTCAATTTATTAGATGCAGGAATTAATCAGTAGCTGATTTTAAATGGCAAAACAGTTAATTACGATGCAAAAAATTAATTATCTTGAAGAGGATTTAATAGGGGGCAGCAAGTATTTAGTGGCAGATTTTAAATAAACATGCAAAAAGTTATCAATTGAACAGTTTACTAGCTTATTTTAATTGTCAGAAAATAAATGCATTGCAAAATTACTTAAATAATGAGCAGAAATATGCATAGCAAATTTATTTTAGTCATTTAACAAGCTGAAAGTTATTAGTAGTCTATAGACATGCTATCTAAGTGATTAACATGCTGACAAATATTAAAATTAATGGTTTATCATGCTGAAATTAACGAAGTCCTATAGGCATGTTGTCTAAGTGAGAACATACTAGATTAATATTAACATACAATAGTCAATAAAGTCTGATTAATTATGATGTTGCAATTATAAGATGCTTAACTAGGCAAATTAATTAACATACAAAGTTATTAGAGACTGATTGATTTGGCTAATTAATTTTAGCTAAATTCTATATGAGCATGGTATCTAAAATAATGGAAACCGATTGTTGAAAATCGATATTTTACTCTTAAATTATTATATAAAGAGTTGGTTGAATCAAATAAAACAATGAGCAGACAAGATTATTTTAATGTTATAATTAGGAAAGTGGTCATGCAAATCAAATAAATGCATTATACCAGACAATTTAAATATCTAAGCACATGGTCGACTTTAAACAATAATTAAACAAAAATTAAATAGGTGATTAATGAAGATAGTACTTTTAATTTTTTTTATTTTTTAGTTAGATCTAAACAGAGTTATTAGAATACGAACATAGGCATGCTTTCTAACACAAATAATTTGCAAGTAGCACATAAACCCTCTCCCCCTTAGACGATTCCCCCAAGCTATTTCATAAATGGAGACAGTTAGAGCTATAAAAATAATTACAGAACCGAAATAAAATGAAATAATAAACTAGATAATACATATTAAAAATATAAAATCTAAACGAATTGGAACTAATTCCATCCTCCTCCTCCTCCTAGGAGACTCTTCTAAATCTTGAACTTTAAGTTCAACACCTGCTGCAAGGAACAATGCACGCACATATATAATAGCAAAATACCCATAACATCAATTATTTTAATATGTATATATAGGCAGAAGGCACACACTGGAATTCAAGAAAATACAGAATAACAACAAATCTAATGTCAAACATAGAGAGATGGAGGAAAGAACAGACCTGGATTCTTCCTTTTTATTCATACGTACTAAAGGTGTGTAACATTTATACTATGAAGTGAATATTTTAATGCAAAAACAAAGAGTAGGTGAGAAATCTAACCAATTAAGCAGATTTATTTATCAACAAAGAAGTACACTTAGCACAATATCCACCCCGAAACAGCAACACAACAATGAAAGAACCTCTAAAGTTTATAAGAACTTCCTTTTAAGAGTAGATAGTGCTTTTGTTCAAGTATGTGAGTGTGTAAGCATGAGAGTATGTGTGTCAAAGGTGTAAAGCATGTCTCCTCCCCTTGAATGATCAAGAAAGTTCTGTTTATATAGTCAATAGGTGACCATCAGTAGAAGGGAAGTGAATAAATTAAAGAATAAATTAGGGATATCTTTCCCCTAATCATGTAAAGAGAATCAATCAGCCACATATTAAGTGAAACTTACCGTATTAGAAATAAGTAAGAATCTAAAGAGATTAGATTTATGGCAAATAAAAATCCATTTTACCATAATTACTTCCTGCAATCAATCCATCAACTAACAACCAAATTATATCAAAAATGCAAATTATTGCTAATTTAAATCACGTTGCTGAACCAATTGAGGGAATAAGATATGCTGCAATTATATATATATCAAAGTTACCATAAGAAAATTAGAAATCGCCAAGAATTCATGAATGAGAATCGATTAAGCACAACCATGAACATGCAACATTTAAATGGAAGCAAACGAAAGCTAACATGCGGATTTATAACCTATTTAATCAGGCAATAAGCTTTCAACATGAAACAAACAGTGAGATTAATAATGTTTCCAAAAATGAATAAATTATAATCCTGAAAATAAAGGTTTAGCTACAGATTAGAAGCAAAATAATGAGATTGAACATAAATTTTAAGCGATAACACGCGATTGAAATTGGAGACCCATTTAAAGATATGGGTGTTTTTTTTTCGGTTGCATTAATGGTGATTCCACCAAAAAAGAAAGAAACGGAGGGAATCATTGGGGCTGCTGGCATGTTGCTGCTGCTTGTTCGCTGCTGCTTGCTGGTTGAAGCACTAGAGCTACTGGTTTTTTACCGGCACCGCTGGTTGCTGCTGCTCGTTGCTCTCGCTGAGTTGCTGTCCACCGAAAAATGGAGCAGAGGCGGCCAACGCCTGCTGGTTCTCGCGTTGCTGCTTCTCCGACTGAGAAGAAGAGAGAAAAGGGAGGGGGAGAAGGAGAAGAGAAGAGAAGGGAGGAAGAGAGGGACGGAGAAGAGGAGAGAGAGCGAGGGGGCGCCGGAGATGGCGAGGAGAGAGGGGGCGGCGGATCTGTTTCTTGGAAGAGGAAGAGTGAAAGATTTTTGGTATTGGTCTTTTGATTGAAATAAAGATTTATTAGATCTGAGCCGTTGATTTGAAAAGGATGTATGGCTGAGATTGAATACAACAGATCGATGGTCAGGATTTAAGGATGAGACTCTTAGGTGTGGATTCAAATTGGCTAAATTTGAAATAAGAATCAAACCAAACATGCTAGAATTGAAATGAATAGGTGGCTATAATTGAAATAAAATTGAAATTGAATAGGCTCGAATTGAAAGGAATTAGAATATAATAGGCTAAAATTTAAATGATTTTGAGGAAGATTAAGGAAATGCAATTCAATTAATAAAATAATACATATATTATAATATTTATACATAATTAAACACACCTAAATTTTTAAAAAAATTATTAAATAAGTAAAATAATTATTTCGAGTTTAAATATCGATAAATATAATAATTTAATAAATAATATAATAATAATTACAATATTTTTTTTATAAATAATGCATACTAAAATATATAATTTTTTAGACAAAATTGGTTAAAATTTTAAACTCGAAATATTTTTTTAAAATACGTATTTAATCGAATAGCATTTCCAAAATTTCTAAAGGTCGGTCAAATTTGGGTGTCAACAACTGCCTCTTGGTTGCTTGGGAATGAAGGATGAATTGTCAGGCAACCAACGTTGACTTTGTTGCCGATTTTGTCCGACCGACGAGATATGTCAGTGGGATCAATTGAAATGATATAGAGTTTAAAAGTGTACGACCGAGACTTTTGTATTAAGCCGCCTACATATCTCTGGCATTACGAGAATCAGGTCGTGTGTAGTTCTAGATTAGGAGCAAACGAAGCTCCTATAAATTAAAAGAACGGTACAGTATTCGAACGGGACCGATATCGGTTTGAATGGATAAGATTTAGAGAGGCGAGAAGAGCATGACAAAGCGATTTACGGCTTAAGGGCAAGGATCAAATGAAGAGTGATAATACGAGTAGTAAGGAATTGAGAGGGCCTTCGTTGCGATAATGTAATCATGATAAACATATCTGAGAGGGCAATCGATCTCGCCTGCAATTTCTAATATGACTAGATAAAATGGTTAGCTTACAAAAAATGTGAACCAACATGATAAAAATATAAGTGCTAGAAAATAATAATGGAGAGAGGAGATAAGAATGCGTATATGTTTTGAGAAGATAGTGCTCGTCTCCATGAATTCTGGCTTAACTTCTTGAAGAGTTATGAACAACTTCCAAATGATAAAGATAAATGTCCTATTGTAAGGCGGGAGAGCCTAAATGTCGTATTGTAAGGCGAACGAGCCTAAATGTCATATTGTAAGGCATATGAGACTAAATGTCGTATTGTAAGGCACATGAGCCTGAATGTCGCATTGTAAGGCAGACGAGCCTGAATGTCGTATTGTAAGGCAAACGAGCATGAATGTCGCATTGTAAGGCAGACGAGCCTGAATTACGAATTGTAAGGAAGACGAACATGAATGTCCTATTGTAAGGCAGACGAGCATGATGTCCTATTATAAGGTGGACGAACCTAAATGTCGTATTGTAAGGCAGATGAGCCTGATGTCGTTTTGTAAGGCAGACGAGCCTATGAATATATTCGGTATGTCATAATAACAAGTTGATAATAGCATCTTTGAAATAGTCAAATGGTATCTTGATTCAAATAGTAGCTCTTTATGTCAAATCTATTTCTGCATCCATAGAAAAATAGTAAATTTGAAAAGAAAGATTGGGTAATACTTGTGCTTGCTTGGATTTCAGAATTACACTCCATTGTGATGAAATTTTTGAGGCATTCTCAAAAATTTCTGCCCCAGTTTAGAGTATAAGATATATACTCACTTTATTAAATATTGTCATGGAATGTTGAGGTTCCCTCAAAAATGTTGCCCCAGTTTCATTAGCGGGGAATTTTGTGATCCTGCTTTACTCAAAGAAAATTATTAGTTCAAAATGAAAGGTGGTTGTCTCGTATTTGGACAATAAGGCACGACTTTGAATTAGAACGTCAATGATATTCAAGGCTCGGTCAATTCGGGAAAAATCAGTTTGAAGGACCATAGGAAAGAAAATAAATTTATTTGATAGAAACCGGACCCATCAAAGGGTTGCCTATGTATCCAAAAGGAAATCAGGTCAAACGTAGTTCATGTGTACAAGGAGAAATGAGCGGAATGAAAAATTCAGGCATAAGATCTAATAACAATAGAGACAGTTTGCTCATAAAAGTCTTGTCCTCCTCAAATTCGTTGATGCAATTTGCGCTTCCTTGTCAAGTGTCTTGAATATATTCCTGTGGGATCTTCTTGAACAATGACTGCATTCATTGTAGAAGAATTGAAAATGTTGTTTAGTGGTCCTTGTTGCACTATTATTTTTCCATTCTCAATCATATCTTTTTTCAATGCTGGATATTCCTCAGTGTTATGACCTTGAATATTTGAATGATACACACAGTTCTTGGAAAGGTCCAAAGTTGAAGATGAGTGCTTAGGGATCTATCATTCTCATGGCTTCAAAAGTCCTTTAGCCCATAATCTTTGAAAATTGCTAGTCAAAGTTTCCATTAAGGGAGTAAAGACACGAGGCTTCCTTACCTTAGGTTGAGATACTTACGGGTTGTAAGGCTTGAAACGCGTTCCACATGAATAAAAAATAGCATGAACTTGCTCAGTGTTCTGATTACTTTGTTCCAGAGGTATAGTGGTGGATACATTCTTTCCTTTCATCTGATGAATTTTTCAGTACTTGAAAATGAATTTGTTCATCAATAATTCTCCCAGACTGAATGCCATATTCCAATTCCTTTCCAATTTGGATTAGACTGTCGAAGCTCCGAATACCTGCGAAGTACAAAGTCTTATAGTATATACCATCAAGTGATCTGATGAGAGTTTGTACCAACTCTTCTTCATTCGGTAAATGATGTATCTTGAAAGCTTCCATTCTCTATCGTATGACATATTCGTCAAAATATTCATGACTCAATTTCCTTACTTCGAGCAAGTCAAACAATGTAGATCAATCTTAGTGTTGAACTTGTATTGTTCCACAAAGTCTCGAGCCATGTCTTCCCATGCGAGCCATTTGTCAAAGTCTTGCTTGACGTACCAAGTGAAGGTGATTCCTGATAAGCTTTGGATAAATAACATCATTAGGAGAGCTTCATTATTTTCCAAGCCAACTAATCTGTTGCAGAAATCCTTGAAATGTACAACTGGGTCCCCATGCCCGTCGAACATGTTGAATTTTGGAATTTTAAATCCCAACGGCAATTTAACTCCTGGGTGTAGACATAATTTCTTATACCTCAGGTCATGAGCAGGTTTTGAGTTTAGTCCTCCATTCACCTTCTTCTCCAAGTCATGCATTTTTTGCTGTAGTGTATCTAGCTTAGACTTCTCCATTTTGTCACGTATCCCCTCATATTGCAAAGTATCAAAGTTGAGGCGTGTCGGAGATAATTGTTAAGAGAGAGTGTGAGTAGGAATAGGATGAGAAGAGATAGTCCAAATTGTACTTTGTGTTGGATGAGAAGATGGGTGATTTTTTCGAAGGTTGAACATATTTGACATATTGCATATTCTTAGTTGAGCCAAAGTCCAACTACTAGACAACCTTTAAGCTAATGAAGTAAATAAAACACAAGCATGGAGTAGCATATAACAAGCCAAAATTATAATTTCAAATGAATGACCCAATTTTCTTAGAGTGGGACAATAATAACTGATATAAAGGCCACATAGTTGATTCAAGCTATACTGTAATGACCCTTCAGGTCATTTTTAAATTAAAGAATTCTTTCCCTCGTATAGAGCATTCCTGTAGCGACCCTAAGTCATTTATGACTTGCTGGCACTGACTGTTCGGTCGCCTGGTCGTTCGTTTGGGTTTTAGGCCCGTTT